>VNKF01006259.1:0-118375 GCA_008044355.1 Drosophila lacteicornis
TTTAATACATTTAATACATTTAATACATTTAATACATTTAATACATTTAATACATTTAATACATTTAATACATTTAATACATTTAATACATTTAATACATTTAATACATTTAATACATTTAATACATTTAATACATTTAATACATTTAATACATTTAATACATTTAATACATTTAATACATTTAATACATTTAATACATTTAATACATTTAATACATTTAATACATTTAATAATAATAATAATAATAATAAATATATAAAAAACATAACCAGGGTATGTGCAAGTCTCATCCTTTTTCCCATTCCCCACTCATCTTCCCCTAGATAGCCGGGAAAATATAAATATTTGGACACTCGCCCGGCCAGGGCTCATTTGCATCATGGACTTCTTTGCAACAGGCGGATTCCAGCAGCTCTACAGCGAACTGGACGCGGAGGAGGAGCCGCTGGCCATTCTGGCCGGCATTCCCGATGATCCCGGCTGCGGCTTCGAGTGCTCCTATGCGGAGGCCAGCTTCGTGGCCGACTGCCATCACCTGGAGGAGTCGGACTACTATGGCATCATCACCCTGGACAGTAATAACAATAATAATAATAGCAGCGATATGATTCCGGAGGATCAATCCCTCTTCATTGACTTCAATGACCTGTCGTCGGTGTGTCCGCCGGACCTGAGCGACTGGGAGCAGCGTCTGCTGGACAACTACGTGGAGATACCCGAGCTGGTGGACTTTCTGCCCGAGCGAACGCCTCTGTGCACGGATAACTGCGTGGATTTCCTGGAGGAGAGCAATAGTAATCTCAGATTGGCGGCGCCAGCCGCACCGTTAACTCCAGAGGAAGTGACCACCACCGAAACGTCGGCGACGACGACGGCTACTCCTCCCCAACTGGGCCAGAATGCCGCCGGCGAGCGGGGCTACCTGTGCACCTTCGGCGACTGTGAGAAGATCTATGCCAAGCCCGCCCACCTCAAGGCCCACCTGCGCCGGCATCTGGGCGAGAAGCCCTACGCCTGCAGCTGGCCGGAGTGCAGCTGGCGCTTCTCCCGCTCCGACGAGCTGGCCCGCCACCGACGCTCCCACTCCGGGGTGAAGCCGTACAAGTGTGACTACTGCTCCAAGTGCTTTGCCCGCTCCGATCACCTGACCAAGCACCGCAAGGTCCACGAGCGGCGACTCCTGGCGGCCACGCGAGCCGGCCGCCTCCTCTCCGACGACCTGTATGCGGTGAGGCCGGGCAGGAAGCGGAAGAATCAGTTATAGCATTGCCCTTTGCCCTTTTTTTTATTTGCATTTATTTATTTAATTTTTTTTCTAAGAGGTTACCAAAGTTAAATCCAAATAAATAGCAACAAAAAAGAGATTACGTTTGATTCAAAGAATAATATATAATAATAGCACATGTTTTATTTAATAATGCCACACTTTAACCATTAGTTAAATCATAACGGATTAAATTTGATTTTTTCGCCGATAAACATATTGATTTAATTACAGAAATCATAAGCCAATGGTTCATTCAGTCTGTGCTATTATTTAGCAATACGCTGAAAGTTCATTTACTGCGGCTGAGTAATTAATTTAAGTACGCAATGTGAGGCATAATTTGTTCGTTTATTGGAAATAATATGATAATGAAGCCAAATCGAATAGAAAAAGCAGTTGGCTTTGGCCATCATTGCTTAACTTTTACATACTCGTATATATTTCAAAAGAAAGCACACAATGTCTCTGAAATAAAATTAAATACAATCTTTATTTTTTGCAAATTAAATATATAAAAAACACAGAGAAAAAAAGGGGGAAAGAGCAGTGTGGCCTGTGATAAAGAACCCGCCAAGGATCCCCCTTGCATCCTTTATGCGCTGTCATATCGCATACTTTACGGCTTTCAGGGCGAGTGCTTTTGTACATTTGAAGTGAATTTACAGCGCAACTTGCTTGTATAATGGCATTTACTTTATGCAAACATTGCAATGCAGCCTCAAGGAGCGCCAACAACAATTATTGCCACCCTCGTTAAGGATATAGCTGCCGCCCTTGGAGGGAAGAACACTCCCCTCCTGCTTATTCGAAAGTAATTAGCATAAAAATAAATACCACTCATTAAGTCATGTTGTTTTTATCTATTTACTGTTTGATATTGCCGTCGTCGTCGTCGTCGTGCTTGTCCTTGCTGGGCTCCCCCCTTTAATTCCTGGCAAGGGTGAGGGTTATGCAGTGGGTGCAGTCAAGACGCTGGGGGAAAAGGGAACTCCTTGGGTTATTTGCATAGATGCAGCCACTATGGAACTGGTTCAATTAGCCGAGGAGACTTGCCTTGCTGGGGAGATATTTGTAGGGGAAGTAAAACTGTAACTACAAATCGATTCTGCCCTTTAATTACCTTTTTTTTTGCTAAAAAACATTAGTTCCTTAGTTTTATGACAAAAATGTAAAGGGTTTTACAAGTTGTCAAGCTGAAAAGATTCAATTTAGCGTCTAAGAATCACAAGAGACTGAAGACCTGCACCTATACTATATTTAATTAATAATTATATCTTAATTAGTATTTACTGTACTTAATTTCAAATATTTAATGAACTTACTGGTTTTAAATATAATAAATAATATAGTTGTAATTTTACTCTATTAACATCCTAAAAATAAAATATATATAAATTTAGAAATGCATTAATTGGAATTTACTGTATTTAATTTTAAATATTTAATGAATTTAAAGAATTTTCAGAATTTAAATATAATAAATATTATAGATATAAATTGACTCTATTAACATCCTAAAAATAAAATATATATAAATTTAGAAAGGCTTCCAGTGCTAAGAAATATATCTATACTAAGTCTTAATGGGAATTTACTGTATTTAATTATAAATATTTAATGAACTTACTGTATTTAAATATAACAAATAATATAGATATAAATTTACTCTATTAACATCCTATAAAATATTAAATATATAATAAAATATATATAAATTTAGAAAGGCTTCCAGTGCTAGCAAAATCGAAAGAGAAAACCCTTTCGAATTAGCAACTGTTAAGACCCGAAGCCCGGGGAATCCCACACTTAAACCATTCCGAATGAATGGCTGTGATGGCTGTATCCCTGCTGCTCCTTGCCTGCTGCTGATTTTTATTATTATCCTTTTTTTTTTTCTTGTTCTGTGACACGGACATCCGATAAGTCGTCTCAGCTTTGCAACGGATATCTGCAAGTAGCTCGCCGCTGGCTTATGGATAAATTTGCTTTTTGTCGCTAAGCTGGGCTTGGGGAATTCCGATTGCAATTTTAATTAGATGCCACACACACCATAATGGACACACATCCTTGCACCACACACAGATACAGATACAGATACAGTTACAGTTACAGATACATCAATGGCGAGGACAAAGCGCGGCGGTATAGTCGGAGAATTCAATTAAATGTTCATCAAAAACTACAAGAAAAAGTGTTGGCGGGTCTGGAGGAGAACAAAGGATAAGGACAAGGACACTGGAGCAGTGGCAGTGGAGCAGGAGCAGGAATCAGCAGGACCTTGATGATGACGATGGCAACGCCTGTGCAACTCTATAGCTGGGTGACTCCTTGGCTGAAAGCGAACAGAGGCGGCAAAAAAAGGGGGATTTAAGATTATATTTAATTAATTTTATTTCATTTTATTTTATTTGGTTTAAGTACA
The DNA here is from genome assembly GCA_008044355.1 of Drosophila lacteicornis. NCBI lineage: Eukaryota > Metazoa > Arthropoda > Insecta > Diptera > Drosophilidae > Drosophila > Drosophila lacteicornis. The sequence continues at coordinate 3,690 of VNKF01006259.1, forward strand.
AAATAAAAATGCTGAAGAAATATTTTAAATATAAAGAGTTTCCCCTTTAAAAAATGTTTTTATTTGGCCTTTGCCCCTGCCCGTATCTGTGTGGCTTTGTCTCTGGCTGTAAATGTATCTGTATCTGTTACTGTCTCTGTGTATGTGTGTGTGTGTGTGTTCTAACTCTGTGTCTGTGTCTGTGACTGTTGTAATCAGCAGCAGAAGATGAAGAAGACAGACGAAGCGAAGAAGGTAAGGCAGCGAGCGAGCAGGAAGAGCACAAAAGTTATAAAATCCCAGATAGATAGTAATTGCAACAGTTCTGCCTGGGCTCTTCCGTCTCCTTTACTTTCTCTCTCCCTCTCTCTCTGTGTGTGTGTGTGCTGGTGAAAATAAGCAGGAAACTGGAAATTACAAATGATACGGAAATAATGCGATATCATGAATCATTTTTACGAGAATCGAGACTTTGATTCTCATGGGCAAACGATTGGCAAGGGGATCGGCGATGCGATGCTGCCACATCGCTATATATAATATATATGTAAGTATATAAATGTAGGGGATATATATGGCATATATCTGGGGTACAGGGATATGCTGCTGCAGCAACAGCTTGAGTTTGTGTCAACAAATTTGCATTGCATTGGGCGACCAACTGGCGGCGGCGACCACACAAATAATGTCAACAGCATTTCCACTCATCAATAAGTGAAATACATAAAAAAAAGCAGCGGGGAAAAAAGGGGAATGAAAATGAGAAAGAAAAACGGGAAAAGCAGCAGCAAGGGGGGCTACAAAATTCAGGGCGCATCGGGTTCCGTTCTGGTTCTCCATTTCCATCTCCTAGCCGAAGCCGAAGCCAGGAAAAGCTGAAAGCTGAAGGCTGGCATATTTATTTTCCCCTCCTCGCCCTCTTTCGGCTGCTGTCGCATTCTTGATTTAGCAAATTGACTGCCATGAAAATGCGGAAAACTTGCGGAAAAGTTGCCAGCGCTTAAAGCGAACAGGAATGCGAGACTCAAGTTCCTTGGCCCAGGTATTTCTTCCACTCGGCCAGTTGGACCGATCTCTCTGCTGTATAAAAAATAGCTCAACGAAAAATGCCTAAAGCCAAAAGGGAAAGCTGGCGATTGGAATGCCAAGGCCAAAATCAAGTAGGGGGGGGGGAAAATATGATTTCAATCAAATATGAGAGGCTTTACCTTTGCCGTGAATCTCTGGCAGAAAATATGTTTTCTGTTTTCTGTTTTCCTTTTTTTGAACTTCATAGCAACTCCTGAAGACCTTTATCGGGATTTATGGAGTATAACTAAGGTTAAAGAATTTTAATAGATTTTTTCGTTGTTAAGTTTAGACTGATTAATTTAAAATGATAATATTAATATATTAATTGAATTAATCAGTGTAAACTTCACAACAACAAAATTATAATTAAATTATTTATATAATAAATGTCATAGTTTGGTTAATCCTATTTTATAGATTTAATAAATAAAAGATAAATTAAAGAACTAGTTTTATTTTTGATGAAATAATTTCAGGTATTCCTTTTTGCAGCTTTAAATAATATAAAAATTAGCATTAATGTGAAATGAATATGACAACTAAAGCTTTTTAGGATCAATAGGTTAATATCTAAATAAAAAATATATTAAAAAAAAAATTTTAAAGATTCAAGGAATTAATATAAGTAAAATAAAACCAAAATATAAAGATTATCTGTGGGAACTCTCTTAAAACCAGTGTCTGATTTTTTTACTTCCACCACAAAAATCTCAAGTTTAGTATGTAAATGAGAAGTTAAACTAAGAAATTAAATTGAGAAATATGCAAGAGAAATTCAGAGGAACTTTCTGGCCAAAAAGTCTGTGAAAATGTGGCTCCCGTGGAATTTTTCCACACCGTCTCGAGCTGCCGTGTCAAGTGTCAACTGTCTGACATTCGATGCGGCGGCCAGGTCTCGAAATGCTAATGAACTTGGGTAATAAGTCGCCAGAACTCGGTCGGTCACCTTGCCTCCGCCTCCGCCTCCGCCTCCACCTCAGGTGAGTGTGTCTCTCTGTGTGTGTCCTGGTCCTGGCCACGTTTAACAATTTGCAGCCTTAATGTGGCACCAAAGTGTTAAGGTCCATGTGGCCCATAAGTTGGCCGGCAGAGATGCCTGGTAATGTATGTGCGGAGGACGTGTCGTGCCCTCCCATTTTGAATGGTCACGAAAGGGGATGCCTTGGGTTGGTTTGGGTTGGTTTGGGTTGGACTCCCGCCGAGTTTAATTATGAGCCCGACCCGGGCTATTAAAACAACTCTCCGGCAATATCTAATGTGGGTCGCAGGCCAAAAAAAAAAAAAAAGAAACCCCAAAAGTGCTTCAAAGAAACCACCCCCCCCAATAAACCTACCCCAACGAGAACGACCTTGTGTGGGTGGCTTTGCCCATTTCGATATCGACGAAAAATGGCCGGAGCGAGAGGCAAACTGACTTTAAAGTGTAATTTCTGTGGTTACATTTGCCAAACATAAATCTAATGGATATTAATACAAGTTGTGGGGCTCAGATCCACCTCGCCGTACGTGAGCTCGTATATTTTACGTGTCCCGTGCTCCGGGTCCGGGCCCGGGTCCGGCTAGGATTTTCGGGGGCCCCGACTGGCGATTTCCGGCATTTGCGGAGCCTCATTTCTGGTTTATTATAATTCAACACGAATGTGTGCGTGAGGGTTTTCGGTTTTCGGATTCGGAGTACCGAATACGGCGGGGTTGAGAGGCTGAAGTAGTGGCTGTGTGGATCTGGGATTCACATTAGGTCTCGGTCTCGGGGCCACATCAAAATATTTCAATTTTGCAGTTCGCTTTTGCGGTGCTTTTGCCATTTCAATGTTGTTTCGCCAAACGAAAACCCCCAACCGCTCTGTGTAGAGAGAGAAAATTTATTTTTATATAAATAAAATATGAAAATAATAAAATATAAAATTAATAAAATAAAATAAAGTTTGTTACATATTTTTTTAGTTTTATAGGTTGAACCTATTCAGTTGAACGAAAAATAATCACTAATTTGTATACTCTCTCAGAAGATAAAATAAATATAAATTAAATTAAATGTTTTTGAAAATCGTACTTCAGCGTTTTATTCTAATATGATTTAAGAATTAATGACAATAAAAATTATGTAAATCGGAATACTGGTTTAGGAATTATGGACAAATTGATATCATGAACCTATTCAGTTGAGCGGCAGTGTATAATTGTTACTATATTAATATTTAATTATTATGTAGTTGCACACTCTTTTTTTACATAGAAATTAAATTTAATTCGTAGCCAGGCACCTTCACAAGTGACTTCCCTTTGTCTGGGTTTATTTTTCAGTGTGATTTCCAGTTTTCAGGGGGCTTGAGGTGCCAAAGGATGGCTCTCCTTGGCTGCCATAAAAAAGGCCATATCCGGTTTGCCGTATGAGATTTAATGCGCTCCATGCAAAGCGCCCAGCCCAGCCCGGCTCTCATTTAAATTAGATCAGGTCCAAGGCAAAGGCAAATTCGGCAGACTCTGGAAATGGGAAATAGGAAATAGAAAAGGAAGGGATAAAGGAGAGGAAAAGCGTAGGGGAAAAGAGAGGGTGAAAATGTCTTAATTGCTTCAGTTCCTGCCTGACATCCAGAAGTTTGATTAAAAAGTTCGCACGTCACTCAATGAGGCTAATCAAACTGCGAGCTGCGAGAGCTGCCGCTACAAAGCGAAAGTTTGTTTCAATCAATGCGGTCTATATATATCCCTATATACTGATATATATAGCCGCAAATTCTAAGAGCAAAGTTGTAAACGAGCACATAAATAACTTGAATTCAGCCAGGGGCTACTGGAACTGTAACTGTAACTGAAACAGAAACAGAAACTGGAACTGAAACTCAGGCAAAGCTAAGGCCGCCAAAACGTCAATGGAATATCAATTTTAAAAGGGGGAAATCCCCAGGCAGCCAGCCTGAGAATGCGGATACAGATAATAGACACACAGATACGTATTACAGATACACGTTGTAAGGGATACGAGGGATACGAGGATACGGATGCAGGATGCAGGATGTATGTTATGTATGGACAGTGGCTCATTCGAGAGGCAGCGGCGGCGCCTTGAATAAATAAGAATCCAGGCCCGTTGCATATGTGGCCAGGGTATTCAGGTCTATGACAATAACTTGACGCTAAGCCCAAGTCAAAACTGAAATTGAAATGCAAGCTGGCTGCAGAGAGAGACCGAAAGGGGTGTACTGTGGGGAGATTGATGCATTGGGGATTTGGTAGAGAGCATTCAGCTATGATATGAGCTGACTCAGACTTTGATTCCACAGCCTCCAGCTTCCCTCTTCCCAGTTTTCAGTTTGTTTGTTACATATATTCAGTAAAACAAGTTAAATAAAGCTCTCTTCTACATATATTTAAGACCTCGATCTGCCCGTCTTTTATTACTTTATTTCCACATCCTTTTTTCTAAATATTTTCTGCCACGTTCCGGTGTCCTGCCCGTTGATATCCCTGTCAGCTTCCAATTTGAATGTAGCTGCCAGCACTGCCATTGTTATTTGCCTCTCATCTAATTCAATTATAGCCACGAATATTGGATCATAACTGCCTGCTTCGCCTCGAAGCCGGAATCAAAGACTCCGGGAACAACAAATCTTTGTGCGGAAAAGAAAGAGCGACACATAGACAACAACTAAAGAAGTGAAAGAGCCTGGCCAACGAAAATAACCCAAAAAAATACAGGAGGAAAAAAATGAAAGAAAGCCGGGAGACCGAGATGAAGCAGGAAAAATGCCGATAAACGGAAATACAAAACAAGAAACGTGCACAAATCTAATTTCCAAACAACACGCGCAGAGCCGAACACAAAAAAATATATATAACCGAGCCAGAGAGAGGCGGTGGAAAGTTGCGGGAAAACTGCGGGGAAAACTGCGGGGAAAACTGCGGGGAAGGCTGAAATGTAGAAGACCAGAAAAAAAAATACAAGAGCAAAAACAATAACAAGAAAGGAAAGGCCGAGCCAGGATTCAAATACCCTAGATATAGGCTTTTATAATGGCATTTAAATTTGAAATTTACGGGTAACTGATCGGGTTTAAAATTATAAATAAGCAAGCTAATTAAATAATCGAATAAATCATTGATTTTTTATATTTTGATGTAAATTTTAGAGTTTAGGAAATATTAAAAATAGATATTAGTAAATATATCATATATTATTATCATTAATATTATTTTATTGTAAATTCCTTTTTAGATTAAAATACAAATATTTAAATTCATATTTCCCCGTGTCCCATACTTTTAACCTTACTAGAAATCAAATTTGTGTACTTTAAACTTCATTTATTAGTCTCTATAAATAAATATATAAATATAAATATGTAGATATAAATAAATATAAAAAAATATTAGTTCAATAAGTCAAATAAATGTTGTTAATATTAAGATATTTTTAATAAGTTATGAAATCTTTTTGTGACTGACGCAATAATTTAAAAGCTTGTAGCGTCCGGATACTAAATAAAATAAATCTAAATCGAATATATATAATAATTTTAATATTCTAAACTTTATTATATATAGTCTCTCTTTACATATATTAGACTCTATAAATAATTATAATAATATTTAAAATTTTTTAAATTCCATTTATTAGTCTCCATAAATAAATATATCCCTTCAACCAAAATCGAAAGGGTCTGGGCCCCCCGTTTGTTGACCAAAATAATATTTCTAGGGTACAAGAGACAACAACAGCAAGGCCTCCGTTGACGACGATGTTAAAATTGAAATGAAGACAGAACTGTGGTGGCAGGAGCCAGGAGCGAAGTGTGGAGCAAAGTGAAACTTTTCAATATCCGCATCCGCTCATGAATAATAATTTATAATGGCCGTGCCTGCGCGTCATAAAAAAAAAGCGAGCCCAACATTTCGCCTTCGACTCGGAGTTCCCACTGCCACTGCCACTTTGACTTTGAGGACAACTTCTTGGCCAGGCGATTGATGTGGCTCAGCTGGGGACGCAAGTGTCTAAGCCACCTGCCAGCCACACCTCTCACCCCTATCGGCCATAAAGCCCCAAACTCCAGCCCCATTTTAACATACAGTGGCTGCTGCAGGGATTTTCTGCTTGGATGCCCATGATTTCGTGGGCCTAAATAAATATATTGAATAAATATTAAATAATATATTAAATATATAATTAATAAATATATTTATTAAGTTTGTTTTTCTTCTTGAGTTTTTTTTTTAGCTGAAGTGTTTTCCTTATTTAGTAATTTTAGCCAACTTCGTTCTCTAAATAATCTTATCTTTATCACTAGTATTGTATTGTACATGTTATTATTCTTCAGACTCCATGCTTTATTGAGCCAACATTTTTATTTCATAAAAAAATATGAATATTATTGAAATAATATATACAATATATAAATAATAATTATATTTATTGAGTTTGTTTTTTCTTATAGATCTTTGTTAGCCGAAGATTTTCCTTTCAATATGCTTATCATTATCACTAGTATTGTAAATACATGTTATTATTCCTCAGACTCCATGATTTCTTGTACCTTTATATAATATATATTTATTTAATAAATATTAAATAATGTATTAAATAAATAAATAATAAATATATTTATTAAATTGGTTTTCCTCTTGAGATCTTGGGTAGCTGAAGTATTTTCCTTTTAATACTGTAAATAAATTGAATTATTCCCCAAATTATTTCCTTAAATTGCCAAGTTTTTGAATCCCCTTTTTAATTAAAAGGAAATTAACTTAATGCGTTTGGTGTTCGTTGGTTCTCTTAAGAAATCACTGTACTTTGGCGTTGACAAATAAAAAGTCGTGAACGAAAATGTAACTTTGGTTCAATGGCGAGTGTAGAGCAACATGTATAGGGTTGCTTTCCAAGGGGTCCCCACAAAGGCGGGAGGTGTTGCTCCGTTGATGAGTCTGTCACCTGCCACACCTTTATCCTGGAAAAAAAAAACAGCTGCTGCTGCTGCTGCTGGAAGCGGAAAAAGTTTGTTCATACTGCGGTTCTTTTTTTTTCTCTTTGCGTTTAGCTTATGAATATGCCGGTAACTTTTAGCAGCAACTGTACTTAGTGATTGTGCTCGTTTTAAGTTAATGAAAAAGACCCCTCACTCAGTGTTAATTAAATGCACAGCGCCAAACAGGAAATATAATTTTGGAACAAGCATAAAAATGATTTCAGTTAAATTTGTAAGGAAATAAAATATCTCTGAACCCATAGCTTACAATTTTGAATTCAAAATTTTTGTATCTCTTCTTTTCATTTAAATACTAACTTTATTTTTTAAGGAATATCTATAAAAAAATTACATTTGATCTTGGTATTATCTTGCCGTGTGTGTCGCATACTTATATCGTCGTCGTCGCATGCAAATGAAATGTGAAATGAATCCTTGCCAATTATATATAAGGGTGTGCACACGCACACGTGTAAATATCTTATTTTAAGGACTGCTCTCGCCTTTATTACCTGGCGGCTGCTGATTTCTGAAGATTTTCACGTAGCCATGATAATGATAAAACTTTGACTGGCTTTTTTTTACAAAATCACAGCTCCATCCCGTCCCATTTCGCCGCACATCAAATTCTTATTAGCGCTCAATTTCAATTGATTCAGAGAGAGGGAGTGGGAGAAGGAAAAAACTTTTCCAATCAGCCCAAACAATCCTTCTCGAAGGATAATGATGATTCCCCCCTCTCGCCAAAAGTTGGGCGCCTTTTCTTGAAAACGTTCGCTCGCTCGCTCGCTCGCTAAAAACCCAATTAAACGCGTCATTAAATTATTTCGCAATTTGCATATATTTCGTATTTCGACTCAATAAAATTTCACACCTGAGTGCCCAACCCCACGCGTGCACCTGCAACTCCACCTCGAACCCTGCCAAACCCCCCTACCCCCCGGCTTCATTAACCCACGACAAGTTTGCTCTTTTCCCGTATTTTCCCCCGTTTCTTCTTGTTATTTTCCTTTTGCTTGGCATTTCATTTTATTCCTCTGTGTGTGTATGTGTGTTTTCTTATTTTATTTGTATTTTTATTTTTATTTGCATTTTGCATTCCTCAATTTGTTGTTGATTTTGTTCTTAACTTGTTTTGCCGCTGGCACAGCGCGCGGGTGTGTGCGAGTTTATTTTTCTTCATAAATATGTATTGTTATCGCATTACCTTAAATAGTTGCGGTTAAGGTGAGGCGGCCACGAGTTTTCCGGGCCAACTCAATGGGCCAGGGTCGAGGGAAATAATAAGTAAGCATAAGAAAATATTAATAAACTTTTGCGGCGGAGTTTCCTGCCTTTAAAAATTATTATTCCCAGAGATTTAAATTTTTTTGACAAATCAAAGATAAAAATAATCATAACAAAATGCAAGTATAAATAAAATAAGAAAGCATATACGCCGGGAAGTAATAAATGAATATTTAAATAAATAAGTTATAAATAAGTAATATAAAAATAAAATTCCAAAAATATTTTAACATTTTCTTTATATTTTCAGGAATCTATAACCATTTTAAATTAATTTTTTTGAGTTGTATATAGCATTTATAAGACAATACAAAACTCAACAAATGTATATAAGTATATTTTTTGTAGCTGAATTCTTTTTAGAAAAATTAGAATTCTCCGCTCAGTTTTTTCAGCTGTTCCGAGTTTAGTCCGCCTCAGGAAGCTACTCTGATTTATGAGGATATTCCGAAAAAAAGAGAAAAAAAAAAATGAGAACCGGCTCCTAAGGCCAGTCGAATCGAATCCCTTTCCGGTGGCTGGAATGGAGCCAATGTTTCCTCTGGGGATCTCCCCTAAATGACCCAGAAATGTATGCAATACGCATTTAATTCATTTTTTCACCCTTTTTTTAATTTCTTCAAATATCTCAACCCAACGGGCGTACGGGCGTCCCCCTCCCGTCCAGCAATGCACGCACAGCCGCGCACATAAAATAAATAAATACTGAAAGAAGCAGCAAAAAATACGGGAAAAGCGTCTACATGAGTCGCATATTTAATTCCCCCGAGCCCACCTCCGCCCGCTCCTGACACGAAAGGATTTTTCATAGCCTCCTGGCTTTGGGTGCCTTCTCCTTTTTTTTTGCTGCTGCTCTCTGCTCTGCTCTGTTTTTTTTTTTTTTGTTCAGTGTTGTTTTCCCACTTTTATGTATTATATGTCGAGCTGGCGAGAAAGTTGTGACACTTGTAGTATTTTTAACAAAAATTGTTATAAAAAATGTATAATAAACATTTTTAAAATTCATATTTCAGCCTTAACTTTTATTCAAAAAATTATTTAATACTTTTTACTCAGCAGGGTATTCATGGGTTCGTTTCTTCTTACTTCTCCTTGTTAAATTCCATTTTGTGAATACTTTATTTGTGTTTCCTTCATTATTAATCGCGTGTTTACACACCAGAAACGCAGCCTGCAGTGGAAATTCTTTAAATTTTCGAAACACGCAGCGAGCGCGGGGCCAAAGTTTTATTATTTAATGAAGTGCGATCGTAAATCACATTAATTGCTCGCTAGATGGCCTCCGTCACTGTTCAATATGGCGGCCTAAAAACCAAAATGGCCGCCGTTAAAATGGCCGCGAGATCGAGCGAGAGAGAGAGACTGCCAATCGAATGGGCATCAAAGTTTAATTAAAAATATTGTCTGGCTCTTAACAAAAACACAACTTGTTAAAATGTAATTTAAAATTGACAGAAGAATAAAAAGAAACTTAATTGAAACGAGGGAAGGGTTCCAACACGATAAACACACTTTCTCTCTCTTTCTGCGGCAAACAAACGAATTTCTGAGGTCAACCGCAAAAACGCTCCCCGGATCCCCTTTTTAGCGCCACCTCTGTTACTGCCACTGATAAAGTTCAAAAGTGAATGCTTTTTAGTTGCACAAATTGCAAAACAAACAAAATTCCAGCAGGGGGAAAAAAGCATAACAACGGGAAAATCTAAAACAAGCCACACACACTCCCGCACACACACACACACACATCAAGTCAAGGCAAGCCAAACAAAACTGTCCCTCGAATAAAAAGTACGAAAAAAGACATACTAAACGCTTGGGTCCACCCAAAAATCTGCCACCCACCAATAGCCGAAGAAAATCTCTGAAATAGAGTCTAACAAAAAACTGGAAAGAACGCTTAGTGGGGGCTTAGGCCCCGATTTTCACATACCCAGGCTTTGAGTTGGTCGGAAAACTAAGGCAAGGTATCATATTTTAAATGTTTAATGATTTATTTATTCGTTAACTTAAATCAATGTAAGAAATTCCTGCTTAATAAATTTTTAAAATTTTAAAAACCTAAGTATTTTAAATATTATTTATTTATATTAATGCTGGAAAAAGAAATACGAGGCTTACAGAATTATATAAAGCTGAACTTTGAATCCCTAGTGAAATTTTGAATAGCTAGCTGTGCTATTTATTGGTTATATAATAAAAAATATTGCTTATTTCGTAAGTTTCATTTTAGTACTCAAAGATAAACGATAATTTTTTGATAAAAAAATATAACTCATGAAATAAGCATCATTTATTATTATTTATTTTTAATTTAAAACTCATAATGATTACATTTCCTTGTTATATTCCCCTAATATATTATATATTCTTTAATATTATAAATGAAATGATGTATTTCTTGTTATATTTTTTATATTTCTTTATTTTATTAATGACTTAATACCAACTATAGTGTCACTACCCAGTATACCCAGCGAGTACCAGGTGAAAGGGGTGAAAACAACGACAGCACTCGCATGTAAGTGCACAGAATATAACTGCTTTTAGTTTCCGCTTCCGTTTTAATGCACCGCGTATCGTGATCGCACTGGTCGCTGTGGTCAAGAGGGGCGGCGGCCCTCTCGATGGGCGGAGTATTAGGGATTGGGATTTTAGGGGCTGGCTAAAAGGGGAGCGAACAAAAAAAAAATGGGCGGAGGGAAAGTCTCGCGGCCATCGAAGAAGCAAGCCAAAGTGCGGCTTGTTGAATGCTCTCAGCGCCAAAAGGTTCGCCAAAGTGCAAGTACAAAAGAAAAAAAAAATGGGAAAGTAAATTAAATATTGAAGGATTCAAAAGGGAAAGGAATTTAGCAGAAAAATGGCACCATCTGTGAGCCAGGAAACAAATTAAGTTTTGAGTCCTTGAAAGAATAATATTAAAAGTAAAAAAAGGTATTAAACATACCCATTAAGAAATGCTTTATATTTTATAATAAATTAAGAAATAATATAAATTATTCTCAAGATTTAAAGCTGTGCTTAAAAATATAAAAAATAAAGTCCCATAAAACCTAATCTTATGGAAAGAGTATGCCGAAGGCGTTGCTTTCTCGGCCTTTGGGAAGCGGGACATATGTTGAGACCAGAGCAAGTTGGTTACATTTCTCGAATTGGTCTGGTTTCGGTTTGTTAGTGGGCTGGATGGCTGGCTGGTTGGCTGGGAATTCGAATTGGTGGACTCTCTGGGGAATTGCAAACTGTTTTTGCAGGCTCTTTTATGTGCGATATTTTGTAATTTTATTTGTTTGGCTCCGAGCTTTTTGCGGGGGCCCCCGCTTCGGGTGGCATATTTGTCGCGACCTTAGTTTTAATTGACACATAAATGGAGGGCGGGACTGGGACTCACATGGCGGATGCTTGGCAGCGGAAGTTGAGTTTTGTCCACCATTTTTCCGCTCGATTTTAGCGTCATTGCGGCGTGACATGAGCAACTTCCGCTTTGCACTTTGCATTTCCGGCATTTCCAGCGAACAAAGCAGCCGTCATTTGTCAGGAGCAGCACAGCCCAGGCGGACATCTCGCATCTCGCATCGCACATCATCAGTTCCACGTCATCCACAGTCCATCCACATCCACAGACTCCATCAATCTGACGGGCGGCGAGAGCAAGTAAATTGAAACTCCATTGAAGGCCGGAGATGAAGGTGGAGAGAAAAAAAAACAAAGCTACCTGCAAGCCCAAGCCGGTGACAAAGGGGCGTATTAATTACCGGCAATCGAAGGGGACTCTCATTTCGAGGAAGCACAGAAGGAAAGGCTTTAAATGCTTTTATTTCTTATATTAAATATGCAAACAACTCAGCAGCAATAAATATTGGATAATTTGTATAATTGCCCAAGAAATAACTTCAAGCTTGTTAAGTGGCGAAATGAATAATAAATATATGCTCGGGTTTCGTAATTTCTAATTGGTTTGCTATGAATTTTCAAATTTATAGCTCCAGAGACCCGTCGAAAACCCCAACACTTTTCGAATAGTTTACTCGGTTCTCACTCTGGAGGTCATTGTCGCCGGCTGGCTTTTGGGGTTTTTTGGGGCCGAAAACTCCTCGTTTATTCATGTGCAATTCTCGGACACCGCCGCCCCAGAGTGGTTTCGCTTTCCATGTGTTTTAATTAGTTTTCCAGAGTTCATCATCAGCTTACCGTTCGACCCCTCCCTTGGGCAATTCCACCTGGATTTTTCACGAAACAAAAAAAAAACGACAACAAAAAGGAGCACAACCCCATGCTGCCCGCATTTTGTGAGTGATGGCCGAGACTCCTTCATCGTCTCCGAGTTCATTGCCGAATAATGAACATAACAAATCAACGGTTCGTCATTAGGCCCTGGGAATGGCCGGGGAGTGGCTTGGGGGTCTATGCATAATTTTTCAGCTCACTGAAGCAAAAACAAAGTGTTGACGTCTACCACCCTCACTGCCTCACTCCCACCAGGTGCGACTACAAAAGTAATTACAGCCCGACCAGCTGTTGCCCAGATTAATTGCCTCCAGCCTTAGGAAATGGCTGTAACTATTGTGGAATGCACTGGCATTCCAGTAAAATAAAAAAAATATAGGAATAGGGCAAGGGGCTTGTCCAAGAAATTATTACTTTAAATCATATAACTATCGTTTCCAATTACTGTATAATGAGATTCTGTTTCTGGAGGCGAGCAAAAAGGTTACAGCATACAAAAGCAGAAGTGGTTTTGCGTAGAAATTAGAAATTTAAAGATCAAATATTTTTTAAGAAATTAAAACTTACAATTTATAAAATATAAATTTAATATTTTTAAAAGCAAACTCGGTGAACATTTTCTTCATAAAATAATACATTAAGGAGTATTATTTTATGAAGAAAATGTCAAAAGATACAAAGAAATGTCTGACAATGCCTGAATATTCTTTAAGATTTGGAATTTATGTTTTACCGAAACTCTGATATCATTGCCTAGCGCCTAGAACTTAAAATAAAATAAATTTGTTAGGTCCTCAAATAAATTTTCCAATTGTAATGTTTAATAATTAAATTCTACAAGCAAAATGTACAATTTTAAGAACCGTTTGATGAAATTATTTATTTATTTATTTATTTATTTACATACTGCTTGCTTAAAGTTAAAACTAAAGCAACAAGGGTAGGCAGTCATAGCTGATGAAATGATTGATTTTTTATTTTCGCTGGTTTGCAATATGATTATTTCTTGAACCGCTTGACCTTTCCCTTTGGTTTTCGTTTAAGATTCAGCGGAACTCCTTTTATTTGATTTAATAAGGCGCAAGGTAAACAAGGCAGCTGCCCATCTGGGGAAAATCCTTAGCTCTCTCCCGGCGAATTTGCGTGAAAACAAACAGCGGTGAAAAGTACAACAAAAGGGGAGAATTTCTGAGAAGCAGGCCAAGTAAATGGAGTTCGAGTTTGGAGTTCCACTTCATAAACAGCAAGAAACACAAATAAAAAAAAAACAAACCCTTTTATTTGCTTAGTTTTTTACCCTAACAGCTGGTAAATGTATTTCACACTCTTTGATTTGGTCAAAAATGGTTAAGAATTTGAGCTAATTTTGGTATTAATTTAAGTTATTGAAAAAGTATGGAAACTTATTGGAAATAAGATGATTTATTAAGTCACTAGGTACAATAAATACCAAAAAAATATATGCCAACACATTCTAGAAAGATTTTCCATTGCTACATAAAAATTAAAATTATAAACAGAGCTTACTAGAAAGATAATTATTACAAGTTCATTTTACCTGTTTATATTTTTATGAACATAACAAAGCAAAATGCTATTCCTTTTAATTTTCAATATAAATTTGAATTTTTTGTATAAAAAACCCTCCAGGTATGATACACTGAATATATATAACTTGAGATATATATTTATTCAAATATTTAGAGTATTCCTTTCAACCTGAAACTCCTTTTTTGATGATTTTTCTCTGCCTTTTTTGGCCTCTAACATTTTGGTTATTACGTTGCTTTTCCCCATGGTTATTTTTTTACCTCGTCCAGGGCCATATTGGAAATGTTTTGGAGCATTGTGACTGGTGGAAATAAATGTTATTCAGCGCTGTTCAATTTGCTTTGGTTCGGCGGGGCTCAGATCGGTGCCCTTTTCGCTTCATTTTTTTTCGTGCTGTTTGGAAGAGTTTCATTTAAAGCGGAGGACGACCCAAATGTGTGTGTGTGTGTTCCCTTGGGGATTTCGGCAATCAAAAGGAATCAATTTGCCGGGGATGCCCCGGACGCGATAGGAAATGTGTAATTAAAACCGACTCCATGCACAAATTATAATTTCGTTAAATGTGTAACTTTGCGGTGCCTTTTTTTCGCTTTTCGCGCTACCGAGAATGGCCCCCGCGGCCTCTCGGGGGAAATGCACTGTGGAAATGTAAAACGGCAGCCGTGGAAATGCGAGAAAAATGGCAAAAGCAAAAGCGACGGGGGGCCGAGCTGCAAATGAAAATTTGATTTGTCTGCATTTTAATGAGATGCCCCTGCGGCAGCGTTGATAATTATGCGATAAAAAAAAAAAACAAATAAAAAATATAAAGCGACTACTCGCATTGGAACCTGCTGCCGGCTTTTGTAGTTTCATTCAATTTCGATTCAAAGTCCGGGGAAATTCCCATGTATCGCGTTGTCCAATTTATTGGCGGGGCCGCAGTTCTCGAGCTCATTTAATTGCGACATTAACCCAACCGCTGAATGGACCATTTAAACTAAACAAAGCCCCGTTGCGAAAACTCAACTGGACTGCATAAAAATGCGCCAAAATTTATATGCACACACTGCCTGCTCCCATGCTGCCTGCTGCCATGCTGCATCATCAAATGTTTTCTGGCCTCTTTTGCCACAACATGCAAATTAGCCAAAAACGTTAAATGGCTAATTCAATTAAAATTCTATGGCAAATAATAAAAATCAAACACAGCGAGAGAGAGACGGAGAGCGGCAGAGGAGCGATATTTATGGGGGCGTGGCACAAGTAAATCAACACGCACAGCAACAAATCTCTGCCACACAGCGAATGGAGTTTATGTTTTTTAATTAAAATTCTTTCAAGCATCGTTTTTATAAGCTTTTTTGTTTTTCGATTTTTGGGTGAGAGTTTTGACTAGGGAATACCCATTGTAAGCTGTGAAAAATTAATGGAAGTTGATAATTAATCTTACTTTACATACTTTACTACTTACTTTACTTTACATTTATCAAAATGTTTTTAGTAATTTTCTTTAGTCCCAAATTATTAAGATAATAAGCTTATACATCTTTATGACTTTACTTGTATAATTTATACAGAATTATTATGCAAATACCAAGAGTTTATATGTTTATGTCCTTATTAAATTTTATTTTTTAAGAATAAAACATTCTATATTTAATTATTATTATTAATTTGTGGTTTTCCCTTTGCTATAAAGATTTCATTTGGAAATTACCTATTATTCTTAATTTAATTTAACTATGTACGCTCCATAAATTTATTCTTGAATAAATATCCCTGCCAGTCTCATTCGTACATCCCCGAACTGATACTCCTTGCATATATCCTAAACAATTGCTCTGTGCTAACCGCATTATGCGCAGGTGTGACCCAGGTGCGCGTTTGGCTATTTAAAAATTGGTCAGCGGTCATAAATTTTCGGCCAATTTTGGCCACGTTAACAGAATGTATCCATGTGTATGTGCCCCGCAAATGAAATCAAGCATGGCTCAGGCACGGCAGAAGATGGTTGGCGGGGTTTCCGTTTCCGATGTGTGCCATGTTCTATGTCCGTGTCCGTGTCCGTGTTTATGTCCGCGTTTATGTTCTCTCTTTTGCTTTTGCTTTTGCTGCCATTGCAGTTTAATGCGTTTTTAAAGCGTACGAAAATTATGTGCCATGTTTTTCGTGCTATCCTCTCTCCTCCTCTGTTCTAGTTTAAACTGAAACATATAAAAATAATTTATGGCAAATTATAAACATGTATAAAATGGATGGGCGAAATGGAAAATGTTTGCATTGAATAAATTTTAATAGGCACCGCCTGTACTATATATATATATATGCACATATATAATCCGTATTGGATGAATAAATAATCAAAAATGTAAAGAGCTTTTCAATGGACCAGGGCGAGCGCGCATTGATCGGCTCTATCTAGATTTGACGATGATTTAAGGCCTGTGAAAAAAATTGTGGGCTATACAATAAATAACCTGGCGCTTAACGAAGATATATAAATATATATTTTGATATCAATGATATCAATTTATTGTGAGCAGCATCTTAGGCGCAGATATTTATGCCTGATTCAGATATGTGATTTATTTATTTAATTGATTATTTTTAGGAAATATCGATAACCAACTTTTTTATATTTATTTATTTTTGTAAACTATTTCAAGTACTTTTACCTTTTTTTTATGCTCACAGGAACTTGATATTCTTTGAAGATCGAGGTCCTTTCGATGCCTATCGATTTCTTTGAAAGAGTACCGATTGCCAGCACTTCCGGTGATCAATTATTATTATTGATTATTTTAGCAAATATCGATAACTAATCAATTTCTTATTTACGAAATTATTTGAAGGCTTAGAACTTGAAAATTTAAGTACTTTTATATATTTTGTAAGCTCAAAAGAACTTGATCAAAGAAGATCAAGGACCTATCGCTGCCTATCGATTTCTTTAAAAGAGTACCGATTGTCAGCACTTCCGGTGATCGATTTCCGCCGCCTTTGATGGACACAAGTGAAGGGCAACGTCAGCGTCAGAAGGGCGAGCGATTAATTATGCGCATGGCCATGCCCGAACCAACTGGCAATAGTGGGTTAAGCGGGCTGCTTAGAAGGGACCCGGGACCCCGCACACATGTGACGTGTCGGTGTTGGCATAATATATGCATTCTTATTAACAATCTCGTCGCCATTCTGACTCTCAACAACTTTGGAACTTGGGACCGGGCCCAATTTAACCCCCACTGCCCGCCCCCAACCCTCTGCGGCTGCTTCATTTGGATGTGTAAACGTGTTATTTATTTTCCCCGGCCCCAAAGAACAAAAAAAAAAGGAAGAAAAAAATAAGCGAACAGGAGAAAGAAAACTGAATGTTGCCTTTTAAGTGGCAATAAATCAAATTGTCCTGTTCTCTGCCCTCTGGGGGGAAGCCTCTCCAAGGAGGCGAGGAGGAGCCGGGGAGGGCGTGGCATTCAGTCAGCGAGCTGTTGGCAACTTACTTTCATATTTGACTTAGTCATAAAAGGCAAAAGCGATTCCCTTTCAAGCTAGCCAAGCCAAGACAGAGCCACACTGGGCAAATAAATCGGAAATCGATTTCTCTTGATATTTTCCACGAAGAAATAAATAGTTTTCTAAGATTACTAAATGGATTTTGAATATTATAATGAATTGTTAATTCGGCATGATAATTTATAGCTTACATTTACATTGAAATTATTGTTTTATGACCTCTAAATATTTTCTTTATTGCTTACATAAATTATTGATTTAAAAAATAGGGGAAAATATAATTGGATCAATCTTTTTCTCTCTGTGCCGTGAAGCAGGGACTAAAGACTAAGGACTATGGATCCCGCACCACCAAGTCAGTCAGCTGTAAGCCACTGAAGTGTAAGTGGGTGTGTGTGTGTGTGTGAGGCTGTGTATAGGAGTGTGTAAGGCTGTGTGTGTGTGTGGCATCGCGGCTTTGTGTGCTGCGCTGTTTGTTTAGCGTTCCATAAGCTCTTAAGCTCATTTCGGTTGCGTTTTATTTGTAACTTGAGGCACACACACAACACACCCGCACACCCGCACACCCATACCCAAGCTGACTTTATTTATTTAAAATAAAGCTGCCAAGCAGCTGAAATATTGAGTCAAACAATTGCAAGACGACAGCTGCAGCTTCAAAATTAAAGGAAAATCCCAAGAAAAACCGAAGGATCGTGGGATAAGAAGCCAAGTGTAACTCCAAGGTAAAGTAAATTGAAAAGGTAAGGCGAAAATTGGCCAAGAAGGGAGATATAATAGTTGTTAATCCCAGCCAAATGATAACAGGCAGCAAACCTGCATTCCAGAACTCTAGAAACCGTAGAGAACTTCAATATAACTTCAGAAAAAAATGATTACCTATTTTAAGCTAACAATAAATGACCCAACACTTGAATTTAGGGGTATATTAAATTTAGGTAATTAGATAAAAGGGTATTCAACATTTAACTGTACTTTTTTAAATATATTTAGGCATTTATTAATTTATTACCATCATTTAATATTAAAATATTATATTTAGACCAATTTTCGACCTTATCTTAATATTAAAACCTTACAAATAAGTTCGACTGCCTATCTCACATCTATAAATAATTATCTATATATTATATATAATTTATTATTACAATTAAAGCCCTACAGGATAACGCTACAGTCCGCACAATCTTTGGCATTAATAAGCCCATTTATTTATGGAAACAGCGCCACTCCATTTAACCATATTCCAGGTGGCGGCGGTGCATGTCCTTGTGGTTCTTTGGGCGCTTAGTAACAACAGAATTTAACACCTTTTGATCGGCAGACAGCAAAACGACCTGGGGGGAATGTAGTTATGGCACAAAATAAATTCCTGTAAGCCTCACTGAAGGGCACACACCCCTACTTCCCACACACACACACACACACACACACTTCACATACACCCCAACCCCGCTGAAGAGGACAGAGAGAGACTCGGAGTCCGACTTACATATGCTCGTTATTCATAAACTTAATGCCAAAGAGAGCATAATTTTCATTTTGCCAGCGTTTCGGGTTTTGTTTGCCCCGATTTCAGTCACTAGAGCACCACCCAAGGCAGCACTGGCAGAAAAAATGAAGTGAATGGCTAACAAAATATTTTCCAGGTGCAAATTATACTAGGTACCTCTGTGATCCGTGTCTAAAATTAGTTTAGCTGAAAAATACAAAGACAAAAATATGCAAAGCCCTCTAATGTGATGTGATATAAATAAGATTATGCCCGGTTTTGTCTCCGTGTGCCAGACTAAGGCACATAAAAGCCAAACATTGCCAAGAAACACGGACTGGAAAGGGGGAAAATGGGAAATGCCAATGGGAAATGGGAAAGCAGAGGTGCTGGCAAGGGCTGTAGCGGAGAAACAAGCTGAAGGAACAACAATAAACTTGTGTAGCAGTGGCGGTAAGTGGGAATTATATAAACATATACATCAGTGAGCAAACACTCATATGGCCACCCCGACAACACACACACACACTCCCACACACATCCTTGTATCCTCGAAACGCGAATGGCAGCTGTTGCGGCTTCATATCGCCGCTGAGATCGCCATCGCAGCACACGCGGCGTATGAGTAATATGCGTAGTCGATGAGCTGAGCTCACTTACTGAAAGGTTGAAAGACTGAAGCACTGAGGGACTGAAAGACTGAAAGACTGAAAAACTGACAAACTGACTCACTGACTGACATGAAGTGAAGCCAAAGCCAAGTGAAGCCTTCTCGATGTGAGCTAATAGTAAATCGAAAGGATTTAATAGGCATTACTTCTTAGAGAAATATTAGAAAAGTTCTCAGAATCATTAGCTGTGAAAATGGTAATAATTATGGCAATAGTTGTAAGTAAAAAGTATTCCAATTAATTCTATTAACTAAATGTTGATATTTGTATATAATTAATTTAACCAAAGTTGCTATCATGTTTTATTTATTTATTTTTCTTATAATTAACTCAACTTAGTGCTAATGTCCCAAACAATTTCATGTATTATTTATTTAGTTAAAGAGTAGAAGCACTTATGGTAATGACTTGCCATTAATGTTTATAAACATACATTTCTTATGAATGTGCTGAAGGAGCTTTCCTGATAATTTGAAAACTTCTTCGCTACTTTACGACTCCAGATAATCACTTTGGCTAATGCTGAAAGGTCTTGGGGTCGGAGTTGGATTCCACTGTGGGTCACTAGCCATTTTTTCTTATTTTTTTGTTGAACGTCCCTGCATTTGAACCGGAGGTTAGGGAGACGCTCGCTCGTTGTCTTATCTGCTTGTCGGGGGCATTCGCTCGATTCGTATTTCAATTATGCATTCCGGCAGCATGACCATGGCTGCTGCAGTGCATCCTCCATCCCCATTTCCCATTCCCAGCTTCTTTCAGCTACAGAAAAATACAGAGAAAAAAGAACAAAAAGGGGGAGAGCGGGTAGACATTTTCTGTTACATTCCACATTCCGGTCATTAATACGCCATCAACAGCAGAGGGAAGCGAGAGAGAGAGAGAGGGGGCACAGTTAGACAGAGAGAAAGCATAGCCGACGATTCATTCTCATCGTCATACTCATAGTTATAGTCATTGTCTTTGCCCCACACACACACATGGAGAAAGAAAAGTAATAAATGCAATTAAAGGGAAAGCTAAGGAAAGCAGGCACCTTTTTCTGTTACAATTTAAGCGTATATTGATATCCAGCTTTAACTTTCTATTATTCTTATGACTCTTTGAATTTGTAGTCAATAAATGCTTGATTTTCTTATTTAAATAGCACAAAACAATTATTACAAAATTATTTTTAAATAAAAAAATTGTTTTTAAAACTTTGAAATTAACATAATCCTTGAGAATTACATAAAAGTCTAAAAAAAACTCATAATTTTGTTTTTAGTAAGCAAACTCCCTGACTTTTATATAATTATTCCATATGGCAAGTTCTTAGTCAATAAAAACTTGAATTTCTTACTTAAATAGCAAAAGGAATTAATACAAATTTATTTTTACATGAAAAAAAATGGTTTAAGCTAGTTTTTAAGACCTTGAAATTAATATAAAAGTCCGAAAGTATAATAGGTTCTTGTTTATTTTTTAGTAAGCAAATTCCCTGACTTTTCTTTTATTTTTCTCTGTGCATCATCATGGGCACGTCAGGGCCGCTATTTTTTTGTAGACACTGTCCGTCGGACACGCACGGACGGACAGTGGGAATGCAGTTCCAACGCCACCCCCTCCCTTCCTGGCCAGCATTTTCCCCGACGAAAATGCGAATGCGAAAATGTCTGGCGCTGTCGTGTTGTTGCCATTTGGTCGGTGGAAATGCTGCACGCACGGCCGCGCACCTGAGTGAAATAAGATGAAATGCTAATGATGGCAAAACATTCAAATACCGGGGCTAACGGTCACCACTCAAACATTTCTCGATTGAACACAGTTTAGCCTGGGAGTAGCGGCTATCCTGCAATCGATAAATAAACTCGGGTTGCTTTGGGGATTTCAGTTGAAATTGGATAATCGGATTTTATAATTTAGGTTTAGGTTCTCTCTTTCAAATTATTTGATTAATCTGCATGTTCGAAACGCTTGATGATCGCTATGTATCTTCTCTTCGTATTTTTCTTAGGGGGCTGTTGGATGTGCTGTTCGATGCGGCTGGATAAGGTCGTCAATTTGAGCTCGTTTGTGATGGATTTATTGCGTTAAAAAATATTCTTATTTATTTTTTAGTACGGGAGTTGAGATTGCTTCCACTCTGCAGCTTCGACACGTACAGATCGTTGTGAACCACGTTGCTGCAACGTAAACCTTTTTTTAAAATCCCAAAAACAAGCTAGTATTCTTACCCTTTTTTTTCTAGTCAGTACTTTTAATTTTACAAAATTTGGTCCTTCGAGCCCGAATCCTCTGGTAACTTGATATAGCCCAATGGGGGTTGCTCTGGAGCAGTCATTGGTGCTTCCTTCGGCTCCACAATTGAAGGCAGCAACTATGACTGATCCAGAGCAGCCCCTATTGGGATATGTCAAGTTACCAGAGGACTTGGTCTCGAATGACCAGTTAATGTTTGTGAATTTTTTGTAGAATAATTCTAAATATTCGTCCGATTCGCTTGGCTTCACTTATTCAACTATTCTACATGCCATGTTCTATCACATATGAAAGTCAAACATAAATAGTGTCGCCTACTTGGTCCGTTCCCCAACAAATATTTTGAAATATTTTGATTTATGCAAATCATTACAGTGCCGGGCAGCAAGTTTCGGTCGCTTAATAAGTTTTGCTTCCAATCTGCGTCTCACTTTGGCACCTTGGCACAAATTTTGGCAGCTCGCGCGGTTTATGGCCGGGCTCGCATTATTGATTCCGCTTTGCCAACTTTATTGCCCCTTTTTTTTCGGGGCCTTTTCTGGGGCATCGCCGTTGTTTTTATGGCCCCAACAGACATCGCTTTCCTTGGCAGCGTGCAAACAGCTGAAGCTGCAAATGTGCCATAAATTGTTGTCCTTTATGTTTTTATGTCCTGGCAGTCAGTCGCAAGAACGGCCGCAGCGGGCAGATCAAATCAGATCCAATCGAAGGCTGGACTTTTAAGTGATTTTCCATGTCCTTGTGAAGCGATGGATGAGCTAGGACCTAAAAGTGTTGCAAATTCCCACGAAATTAGCAAGGAAATGGGACAAGTCAATAATGAATAAGAACAAATTCGGAATTTAATTTACAGAAATTTTCTGTATATAAATAAAATCTCTAAAAGCCTAGTCTACTTTCCTTAAAATCCCAAACTCTTCATGCTCAAACCTAGCTAGTTTTTAAACCAGAAAAAACGTAAGAATCAGACACCAGATAATGCTAGATATCCAGCAACAATAGTTTCCAGGCAACCAAAAAATAAAAAACCTTAAAAGCAAGGTGAGAGAACGGGGGAAGCCGTAGAAAATCTCTGGATATTTTCCTCCTCTTAAGTAGCCAAAGAGGTAGCTGGAAAAAAATCTACGAATGCGGGGATACGGAAAACGGGGCAAATAAAATGGGGCTAAAGGAATGGCAACGAGAGTAGACAATGGCAACTGCCGGGGCTGTGGGCTACTTGAGATCCCAATATAACGCGACGACATGTTTACGATGCATTTGTATCTCTGAGCATAACACCCCCATTTCCCAGCCGCTCGTCCTGTTTCCTTTTTTGTAACCTCACATGTTGGCATTTTCATTGAGGAGGAGAATGCCAAAAAAAGAAAAGAAGGAAGGAAAAAATGAGAGGCGAAGCAAAGAAAAATCAGTAAAGTCGGCGCTAGGATTTGAAATTCCCATTCCTCCATTTAGCAAATCCTCTGGATGTCCGCTTGTCCGCTTGTCCGTCAGTCTGACCATTTTTCCATTTGTCTGTGAGTCCGAGAGTCCTGGAGTCTGAGAGTCCTGGAGTCCTTCGGTTAGGTTACGATACGTGTGCGTGCGTCCAAAAATCGAGATACATCCCTTGGGTGGGGCTAGCAACGACAACGATGAGGACACATAAAGGCTAAATTGGACTTGAATGTGCGCCCTGGAAGACATTGGCCGGCCAATGGACAAACACTCAAGTCATTTAAGCCAACTTTCTACCCACCATCCATCGCAGGCAGCCGCTGGGGCCTATTGAATTGGAAAATTCAATGGATATAACCATTCAATTGCGTCCTACAACTGTATAATTACGCCTTGGCCAGGTGGGAGTACGACTCTGGGAGTACTTTATGGATTTGACTGGGCCTAAATCCTTTAGCTCCTCTTCGGCCACGCCCCGAAAAAAGCACAGCGCCAGAACGTGTTAACACGAAGGCTGAAACGTGTATTTTGGCTAAGTGAGTGGGAGCGTCATCAAGGCAAGTCGTGCCGCCTGTCAAAAGTTTTTGTTTCCATTCCGTTTCTGGTTTTCCCATCCAGCCATCATTCTGGACTTTCGGGGAGTGCACGGCCTTTAGTTCGATTGGGTTTAACTATTAACCAAAGTATACAGGAAAAAAAAAAAGTAAATAGCTTACCAACACTATGCAAAAAACAGTGTTGGAATTTTAAAGCTATTACCTATGTTTACTTTCTTTTTTATAATGTTGTAAAGCAAACCTTTAATAAGAATTAACTAGTAACCAAAATGTACAGCAAAAAATAAATAAATAGCTTACCAACACTATAACTTAACAACTTTAATTTAAATTTAAGGCTGTAACTTTTTTAACTTCCTTTTTTTATAATGTTGTAAAGCAACTATTAATACGAATTGAAAAAGTATACAGTTGCAAATATATAAATAAGTTACCAACACTGTAACTTACCAATACTCTAACTTGCCAACATTAATTAAGTATCCAGTGTTAGAAACGTAAAACTGTGAAAGTTTTAAATTCCGCTACTATTACTTTATTATATGCATAAAACTGATTAATACATTTAGATTGCCATAACATTCCACTTTTTTTCCCTTCTAAAATTTATCTGAGCTTAAAAAAAATAACATATTCCTGTTAACTACACTGTTATCTACTGATTATTGCTGTTAAGCACCGAATTTTGCTGTAAGGCGGAAACTGCCCTTACTGCTAATTTTTTAACATTAACTTAAAAACAGTATTGGCAAACTTCCAACATTTTCCAGCACCATGTCTTACCAACACTACAGTAAAAATAAAATAATAATATTGAAAGATATTACTTGCTGCAGAAAATACACAGGGTATCCCCTAGTTCTGGTCCTTCGAAACCCCAAAAGTCCCATTGTGTCAGCTCTACCTTTTCGCTGCAGTCAAATGTGAGGATGTTTGGAAAACAGGCTCACTATTTCTGGACAACTCTGGCTCTGGCCAAGAGATGAAGACGCCACGTCCTGCCCCAGCCCCTGCCCCGAGGATCCAACAAAAGGACTAAGCCAGAGGGCAGAGGGTGCAGGAGGCAGCTGCCCTAAAAGGTTGCTCCGACTAAATGAGAGAGAGAGAGAGGGAGAGCTTCAAGGTTGCCATGCACGTGTGTGTGTCTTGTACTCTTCGAAGCACCACGAAAAATTATTTTCCTCGGACATGATTTCACTGAGCACACAGAAAAGAAAACCTCGTACCACATGAGGAATTTATGTATGTGCTTTAATTATATTTAAAAATAAGTATAAGTATAAATACAATTTTTAAATATATTCAAATATTTTTTATATCAACAGATAATTATTTTTGATCGTTTAAGAGCTTTTGATAATTTACTGCCAATAAATCCAGAGAATTTAGTTAACCCAAACGATAACCTTTGGTCCTTGAAAATGCTTTCGGTGCACCAAAAATGTTGACTGGCTGTCAGGAGTTTTGGCATCGATGGCTGGCATAATTGCAGGACAGGATAGGACTCTCATCCTATTTGTAGATGGACGCTCCACTTGCAGTTCCAGTTCCACATCCACATCCACATCCACTCGAGAAGCGCTCATTAAATGGAGATGCTCCAAAGTTGGGCTCAATACCACGCTCCAAAACATTTAAAGCGATTCCCCCTTTGAACTTAATGCACATTTAAATGCTGGGGCACTTTGGTCGCAGTCGCAGTCTGTTTGGCCAACTTTTCTGCTGACTTTTTAGACTAAAAGTCAAATATTTCATTTGGAAATTCCTGGCGACGAGGCGAGAATGAAATGTGAACATTTTCCACCCCCGAGCCGCCCCGTGTGCCCGTGTCCCTTGGCAGCAGCATTTTTCTAACTGGGGAAACTAACTGGCGGGAAACTCGGGGCAAACCCCAACCAACACGGCTGCTTAAAAACTATAAATTAAGTTTACAACTTTTCCGCAGAAACTAACTTTTTTTCCTGTATTTTTTCTGTTTTTTTCTGTTCGCAGTTACTGTTATTTTCGCTGTGTTCTATCACAGTGTGACAAAATGGCATTGTCAAGCCCCCGGAATTGGAATCTCAGCTGTCTCCGCTTCTCTTCTCCGCTCCAGTTCTCTGGCTCCTTGCTCCTTTGCCGTTCCATTGCTCCTTGGTATCTCCTTCGGGGGAAATGTATGTCAAGTGTTACCAAAAGCAACTTTGACATCCATCATTTGGCTACTGTGGCACTTGTTGACCTTTGTTTGCAACACGACAACAGGGGGGGGTAGAGGTGGGAAAATCCAGGTGGAAGGGTGGGAAAATGGCACAGAGGAGGAAAAACTGGGGGGGTGCGCGCTGACCCCCACCTGACACAGCTAATCAAAATGTCGCACAAAGTTCATTAACAACATTTTCCAGTCAATTGTCTCGTCAAGTGAAAGAGACACAGACGGAGGCGAACAGAGAGACAGTGAGCATATTTCTGCAGCCAAGTACAGTGAACATTCTATACAGCGGAAAGTCACAATTAAATGGTAAAATAAAATAATTTATTACCCGATTTTTTTTTATTTTCTATTTGCATTAAATTCAATTTGATTCAAATAGCTACCAACACTAATAGAATTCCAGTGTTGGTTAAGTAAAACTTTGACTGCCTTAACTACCATTTTTACTAGATTATTAAATATATCTCCGAATAATACATAAAGAATATCATTACGTTTCTGTTTTTCCTTGAAATCAAAATGGTTTATTGTTTTTTCTAACATTAACTCGAAAACAGTGTTGACAAACGTCTAGAGCTTCCAACAATGCGATTTAACAACACTACAATAAAAATAAAATAATATATTAATAAAAAAATTATTTTAATTACAATTTTACTCTTTTTGACACTTCTTACATAGTTTATAACTTATTTTCGACCCTCACTGTACTTATATTTGCACCTTTTTTTAACATTAACTCATAAACGGTGTTGAATAATGTCTAGAGCTTACCAACAATACAATTTAAGAAAACTACAATAAAAATAAAATAATATTGGAAAGCTATTACACAACAAAATATAATTTAATTACAACTTTTACTCTTTTTAACACTTCCTACAAAGTATATTATTTCTTTTCGGCACTCACTGTACTTATATTTGCACCTGCCAGAACCCCTCAACCCTCGACCTCGCCCCCTTCTTGGGGTCGTTGAGGTCGCTGGCTCACTTTGTTAACAACTTGGCATAAAGTTGTTTGTCTTTCACCTCAGCGTGTCGATGACATAACAACGACTTTGTCGGCGGTAGGCAGGGGTAGCAGAAGAGGCTTCTTGCAAATTTATTACTAGGCAAATCAAGTAAACTTAACGAACTCTTCCTGACGCACAACGACAGGCCAGCAGAGGACATGCTCAATGGCAGGTACGTGGCGAGATTCACCTCTGAGAAGGAAATTTCCCCAAGGAAATTTCAGGGGAAAGATCAAGCTCTGGGGAGTCTTTAGAAAACCATACACTTAATTAAGAAAAAAATACCAGAGCTTAAATTTTTAGAATTATTTATTGCAATCTATTTCAAGTTCAAGAACAAAATTAATATACTAATATATTTTATTATTATTACTATATTTTACAATGTTAATATAAAAACTCGCATTGATCATGCAAAAGAAAAATGTATGCCAGAAATGAACTTACATAGGTTTCTGTAGTCACAAAACGCTTTGTGTTGTTCATGGCGTTTTCCTCCATTTCCAAATTGAATTTTCCTCCGTTGAGGAATCCATTGGACTAACCGTCGGCCAAGGGTGTAAAAATCAATCAAACAAAACGGACTGACACTTGGACAGACGATTAAAGGAAATGGAAGCTGCTGCTGCTGCTGCTGGGAAGGCAACTCGATATGCAAGTAAACGAACACAAGGCGAAGGAAAACTTGGGGCAAGACAGATGGAAAAGTTTGTGGAAGGTATGAGGGCAGGAATGGCTGGGAAAATGGCTGGGAAAATGGCAGGGACTCCATGTTTCATTGTTTCGGTCAAACGCACAACAACAGAGCGTTAAATTCACACAAAACGAGACAAATGAAACGAGCAGGGATGAGGCCGATATTGATGCGGAATCTAAGGCTATGGGAAGCCATTTAAGCAGAACCCATTCGAAACCACAAATATTTTAAATTACATTTTTATTATGTTTATTAATTACTATAATCCTGTGACTGCCCAGAAAGTTCCAAAAAGTGTGACCCTTAATGGGTATTTTTTTAACCAAAAATATGGCCACATTGTTATGGTATTTTATGAATCAATTTGTGGAGAATTTCTGGGTATTTAATGGTATTGATGGTACAGAAAGAATTCTAGCAAAACAAAATAAATTTTAAGAGTTTTTATTTACATATTTCAACATTTGTTTACAGTCTTCTTTTCCCGTTTCTTCTAATCGATAGTTAGGCCATCGATAGTTATCAATCTTCATCCTATCGATAAGCGATAAACGAATTCGGTGAACCAGTAGCTCCAAGTAGGCCTTGACTTTTTTTCTTAACTTTTGCCATTTGGTTCCGTGAAGTGTTCATTCAGTTTCCAGCACTTGCAGGCACAAGTCGCCACTTCTTCATTTAATTTGATTGAGTTCTAGTGATTAATTATTTTTATTTATTTTATTTGTCTTGATTTCTACTTAATTTCCACTTTACCTGAGGTTGTAGGTACTCCATGTTGTGTATTTACATGCCCTCGGGTTGAAATGTATTTATTTTGTAAATTTAATTTTCTAATTTTAACCACTTTACCTGTGGTTTGATCGCGTTTCTGCTTCGCATTCTTCTTAATTTTACTTTACCTGTGGTTTTAGGTACTCCATGTTGTGGATTTCCATCTGCAGAACTTGTGTTAAAATATATTTATTTTGTAAATTTAATTTTCTAATTTTAACCACTTTACCTGTGGTTTGATCGCGTTTCTGCTTCACTTTCTTCTTAATTTTAATCACTCTACCTGTGGTTTTAGATATTCCAGGTTGAGGATTTCCATGCCCAGACCTCGTGTTGAAATATATTTAATTTTCTGATTCACATTCTTCTTAATTTTAACCACTTTACCTATGGTTATAAGCACTTCACGCTCAGGATCTCTATGTCCAGACCTCGTGTTGAAATATATTTATTTTGTAAATTTAATTTTCTAATTTTAGCCACTTTACCTGTGGTTTTAGGTACTCCATGTTGTGGATTTCCATCTCCAGAACTTGTGTTAAAATATATTTATTTTGTAAATTTAATTTTCAAATTCTTCCTAATTTTAACCACTTTACCTATGGTTTTAGGTACTCCATGCCGATGATTTCAATGTCTTGACCTCATGTTGAAATATATTTATTTTGTAAATTTAATTTTCTAATTTTAACCACCTGTGGTTTTATCGCGTTTCTGCTTCACATTCTTCTTAATTTTAATCACTTTACCTGTGGTTTTAGATATTCCAGGTTGAGGATTTCCATGCCCAGACCTCGTGTTGAAATATATTTATTTTGTAAATTTAATTTTCTAATTTTAACCACCTGCGGTTTTATCGCGTTTCTGCTTCACATTCTTCTTAATTTTAGCAACTTTACCTGTGGTTATAAGCACTTTATGTTCAGGATCTCAATGCCCAGACCTCGTGTTGAAATATATTCATTTTTAAACTTTATTTTCTGCTTCAAATTCCTATTAATTGTAGTTGGTGGCAATTACTCCAGCTTGAACGTCTCATTGTCCTTTCTTTTAAAGTGTTTATTTGTGATATTAGCCTTTTGTTATCATATTTTCTCGAGGCAGGACTTTTTGTTTTTGTAATTTTTTAATTTCCAAATTTGCAAACCAAATTTCTGCTTAATTTCCACTTTACCTGAGGTATTTTAGTATCTCCATGTCCAGACTATTTTAGACACTCCAGGGTAAGAACTCGCATGCCCAAATCGCGTGTTGAAATGTATTTATTTTTAAACTTTATTTTCTGCTTCGAATTCTCTTTTCTTCTGAAGTATTTATTTTTGATATTAGTTGAGCCGTTTGGTATCATATTTTCACGCGGCTTGCTTGGCTAACTTTAAAAAATTGTATTTATTTTTAATTTGCAAAGAATAAAGAGCTGCATAGGCAATGAAGCTTGTTAGCCAGATTTTTGTGGCCCCAAAGAGAATGGCAAATGTGCATGTGCGTGTGTTGGACCAATATTTTTTTTAGACCGGCCATTAGCTGGCGGGATTATTTTTGCATATCAAATGGCCAAAAGGAGTGCGTTCTCCGCCCGTGAAGTGAGAGAGAGTCCACGCACAAAAGCGCAAGCAAGGCAAACAGGTCAAGGATATTATGCATATGTGAGTAGGCAAGGCGAAACAAAGGCTGGGCGGACAAAGGGGTGAATAAGCTATGGAAATAGGCGGAGGGGCGTGGCGGGGCGCCAGCCAAAGGACTCTCATTTCGGCTGCCATTGTCACCATCGCCGTCGTCGTCTGCAGCGTCATCTTCATCTACAACGTCATTGTTGTGCGGCGGCACTCGAAAGTCGCACAAATGAACGCGTAATTGTTTGCACATGAATACATTGAGTAAATATTTGCAAACACATTCAGCATTCAGCATTCAGCATTCGCACCGCTGGCACCGTCGCTTTTCTCGATTTTCCACCGCTTTTCCAGCTCTCTACCGACTGCATCCTGAGCCATCATCATTTGCATGCCGAGGCGAAAGGAGACTTGAATTGCATTGGCAAGTCAAAGAAGGCCTTAATCTGCTTACCTTGCCTTGGTGACATTTCTTTTCACATTCAGACGGAGACGCCGCCTGGCATCACCTGGAAAATGGAAAACCTGGCAAAGGCAGAGGCGGAGGCGGAGCCGGAAAAGTTGCTTAGCTTGGCAACGGCTTTGCTTTAATTACGGTGCCCCGGACTCTTTCGAGAGCATAAACAAATTGCAAATTGTTTATGGCATGCAAATTAATCAAATCTCTTTCTCAATTAAGCCTGCAAGCCGAGAAGAAGAATTTTGCCAAGGGAAAAATGAAGAGAAAATGGGGGAAAAACCTAAAGCAAAGTGAAGCAAACCAAAGAAAAATATTGGCAAAAAAATAGAGGAAAAATATTCAATTTGAAGGCTCCTTCAAAAAAAATAATGCCAGGAAACTGTGATACTCCAGTTACAACTCTCTCTGTGGAAATATACATATATTTTGTATTATTATTTAATACCTTAAGCAAATACCTCTCGGGGGCTGCAAATCAAATTGTATTTAATCTTTATCTAATTTTTAAATTAAATACTCGAAGCTACTGCTAGCTCCTCGCATGCAATTAAATTCTCACAGCTCAGTAATTGGGAGCTGGGAAACTCCCCCAAGTTCGCTATTCGCATTTCGCATTTTCCATTTCCCTTGGCCCCCCGAGGGAAGTTCAACTTCATGTAATTGAGTGTAAACTTGTCAGAGCATTTATTTAATGCCTAATCAAGTGATGTATAACACATGACTTGCCCACTTCGCCACCTTTCGGGCGTTGCGAAGGATTCAGGATTCAGGGTTCAGGCTTCAGGATCGGATCCGGATGGACTGGGGGGGTTAAGTTAAAGTGTCGTGTCAGTTGTGTTGGCTGTCAAAGTTGTGTGCTCGTCCAATTAGCATAATTTCTTGTCTCAACTTTAGCCCCAGATGCAACAGATAGGAAAGTATCTGCGACACATCTAAATTGCCGGATGTCCAGGCCATATTCGAGCCCGGAATTCGCTTAAAGTTCCCATTAAATTAGCAACTAAACCTTAGCCTTAGCTGATGGCAATTTCCACTCCGATGGATTCTCGCTCATTAAAGAATAAATTGTAATTATTTTAGATGTGTGTTGGCCGGGCACAAGACAATTAATCATTGGGATCTCCCAGGGATTATGTGAGTGTTCAAGAATTAAATTTAATAAAAGAGGTGTGAGTGTGTGTTTGTGGATGACAATAGATGTTGTATTGTCTAGGAACTTACGTAGTTTTTATTGAATAAAAATAACATATATTTAATAAATTCAAATGATTAACAAGAAATACAAAAATTATTAAAATTAATAAGGTATAACTAAAAGTATTTTGATTATAAATCTGCAAGGTAGAGTAGAGGTAGAGTATTTGAATTATTATTATTTAACTTATACTTATTTACTGCTTATTCACATTTATATATAAATTTTACGTTGATTTTATAATGATTATAATTTATACAACTTAGTAAAATATATTAAAATGTACTAAAATGATTAGTTTGCAATTTAACATAGATACTTATATAGTTTTTATTGAATAAAAACAGCATATATTTAATAAGTTCGAATGATTAACAAGAAATACAAAAATGATTAAAATGAATAAGGTATAAATACAAGAATTTTGAATATAAATCTGCAAGTTGAGTAAGAGTATTTGTATTTTATTTTTACTTACTTACTTTTACTTATTTACTTCTTATTCACATTTATAAATATATTAAATGTTTATTTTACGTTAAGCAAACAATTTAATGGTTATAAAACGTAGGGATTGATTTATAAATAAATTATTATAATTTATTTTAAATTAATTCTGACTTTTACAATGTAGTAAAATGTATTAAAATATAGTAAAAAGATTAACTCATATTCCACACGTCTGGGAAAGGCCATTCTTGGTTCGTTTTTGGGGAAACTGAATCCTTTGGCCCATTTCCGCTGCTGCCATGTCCTGCTCCTCTGGTTTCAAGCCTGAAAATACCGCCAGGTGACAGCCCCCAAACCCAGCGCCCTCCTGGCAATTATGGCCGCGCTTCGATGGCCATAAGCGATTAGAGGATGGGCGAAAGAGAAAAATCAACAGCTGGCAAAGAGCGAGCCAAGGTCGTTTCCCGTTACTCTTTTCACCACAGCGGGCGGAAAACTCGAGGAAAACTCACCACTCGCCGACGACGGCTGACGAGGCTGCTGCCTTGCACGAGGATTTCCCGTGCGGCATTCAGTCTCACGTTGAACTCTGCTGCCGTTTGTTGTCAGCCGGCTGGTGGAAACTCAGCTCCCGACCAACTGAGCCACTCCGAGCTTTCAGCTAGCTCTCACCCAGCCGCCGAAGGACGAAGGACGAGCGGCGCAAGACCACGACCATTCGCGATGTGTGTTGTTCTGAATTCTGAATCCTGAATCTGAATCTGTGATCGCGTGCCGTTAATTTATGGCCATTTACGCGGCTCAAAGCAAGTGAAGCAAAAAAAAAACAAAAGTTTCCACAAAAAGTTCGCTGATCTCTGGCTCCGCGCGATTTTCCATTATATTTTCTTCCGTTTTCCTTCCCTCCTTTTTTTTTGTTGTTCTTTTTTGTTGCTGTGTTTGTTTTGGTTACGCCGGTGAGAATGGTGGTGATGGAAATTCAATAACAAGTGAATGCAACAAATGCGCATGAAATGAAAAATTAGCCCACACAAGTGTGAAAAAAAACAACAACAAAACCAAGAGAAAGATAAAGATAAATAATACGAGCTGAAAATAAGGAAAATAAAGAAAAGCGATCCTGAGCCAAGGAGAAAAACAAAACCAATCAACCAAAGGCGAGAAAGTGCTCCCAGAAACGGTTAGTAAACACAATTTGTTGGTTTTCCTTGTTGTTTATTGTTGTGTGTGGGTAAAGGTGTGTGTTAGTTTAGGTAAAGAGCTCCAAAAACCTCGAAATGTTCCATATTTTCCATGTTTTTCGAGGTTTATTGCAGATCTGTTGGAAATATTTCTTTAAAAGGTGCTTAATTTTATGCTCTAAATGGCAAATGCTTTCCATTATAAAATATGTTCCTCCATTCATTTTGGTGACCCGATGCAGCGCCGGTTGTCTCCATTGTTGGCAGCTGCTGGAAAATAATATAAAACAAATATTTGTTGCCTACCATTTTCTTGATCGAAAACAAAATAAAAACTCACTATTGGTTTTGCTTTCCTTCAAGCGATTTTCCAGCTTAGATTTGCATTTACATATACGCGGGCTAGGGTAAGGAATCTTTTTCCATATTTTCTCGGTGGTCGGTGGTGGATCAGGCAACGGGTTCTCAATATCCTCTACATTTGACTTATCCATTTTTCTTTATTTTTAAAGATAAAAACACCTTTTGCCTTTGTGAAAATTGTATGCTGAATGAAAATATCAAGTCACCGCCTTTGACAAGCGACAAATGACAGGAGGTGATGGGACAGAGTGATGGGGGTTAGGGAAAAGGCAAGTGTTGATCAATAATTTAAAAATCCAGGATGGCCGATATCCCGAGACTTATCTATGGCGGCGGTAAATCAGGACGATAGCATAAATAAGGGATCGTGCTAAGTAAGTGACTCCACAGCTGGTGGAAACTATGTACGTATATCCTTATAACAGCCCAGGATAGCAGCAACCCCATACACACTCACGCACAGAGGACCTCAAGGACCTACATGATTTATAAGGCACATTAAATTGAATATTCAACATAATGTAGCATTTAAATGACCCACGCACAGCGCGCTGGCATAAAACAGAGCCGAGACATATATATGCGCTGTATATATTATAGGGCACCGAATAAGGCTCAGCCTTGAAGGTCATTCCCCGCCGTCTAAGTAAGCAACAAGCCTCCTCCTCAAAGGTCGCTTCCCGCCATATTGTTTAAATGCGAAAATCGCTTAAAGTTTTGCCAGCGATTGAATTCCAAAAAAAACCAGAAAAAAAACCGAGAAAGCAACCCTGCGTGTGAGTGTGCGAAAGTAATTTACCAACACAGACACAGAAGCAGGAGCCCAAGGATCATAAATCACACGCTCTCTGCCCCCGAAACTACAGAAAGTGACACGCGTTCGCGCGGGGAAAAGCGAGGAAAAGCCAGGGGAGAAGCGGAAAAGCGAGGGGGCGACACGCGTTACGTGTCCAGGTCAGAAATGTCAGAAGTCAGCCAATTTGGCCAGCATTTTGACGGACACAGCGCTTAGCCATCGTTGTGCAACACTGCCGATGTTCAGATGTCCAGGCAATTAACGCCATCGCCAAAGCGCCAATTTTGAAATTGCTGTTTCCCAGTTTTCCATTTTGGTTTAATTTTCTTAATGCGAAAATTAATTATATTCAAAAGTATGCTAAACTTCTGATTCCACCTTTTAATTCAATAAAATCATTCATGTTAAGATCAAGGCCTTATCAACACTCAAGTGCCTGAACCCCATCGCTAATCACGAGGCACTCCCATCACCTTCTGTCATTTTGTCGTTTGTCAAAGGCGGTGACTTGATATTTTCATTAAGCAGAAAATTGTCATAGAGGAAAAAGTGTTTAAAAATATATATACATATAAAATGGACGATATTAATGTAGTGGATAGAGAGGATCTTGCTTAATGAAACAAATCTAAGCAAGAAAAACGCATAAGGAAACCTAAAACGCTTATTGTGTGTTTTTTTTAATGTCAATTGTTTCTTTGAGTTCTAAGATAATATAAGAAAAGAACTTTGTAATTTCTGGTACAATCTTGTAATTTCTAAACGGTTCTTTGAAGAAAAAATATTTCAAAACGGTCTTCTATCAAACTCAATACTTTATTGTGCCATGTTTTCTAAAAAGAAACTAGGAAGAAATTCTGTGTCACAAAACCAAGGCTATTTTATTTTATATGTTAAAAATGATAAATAAAAAGCAAATGTAAGTAAATGTATGTAAAAATCCCCACACAAATACAACCGAAACTCATTTCACTCCCACTTAATTCCCCTAAACTAGTTTCTGCACTATTTTTTTCAGGCAATGGCCTTCAATAGTAATAACAACATAATATGTCATAGTTTGGCATGTTTAAAACCAGCCAAACGAGTTAACAACAAAAGCAATTTGTTTATTATGTCGTATATGCATATTTTAATTACGTTTTTGTGTTCATATTTGTTGCGTGGCTAAACTTTTCGATGGACTAAACATAGGGTTAATTGTAAAGCTAAAAGCTATAGACAAGAGAAATTCATTAAAAAGTTAAAACGTATTCGCAATTTATGGGAACTTTTAGTGACATTTTTTAGGGAGTCATCAAAAGTTTACACTTAACTAAATGCTTATAATATATAAAATCTCAGCCTAATCCTGGCCTGACCTAAGTGATTACCCCGAAAGGAAAGCCAACCCAAACTCCTTGGGGCTTCGGCTTCTCTGGCTTTTCGAGTGACTCCGAAATTGCCCATAATCCATTCTCCAAGCCCCGGATAATCACTCACGCAATCCCCTTGACCCGCAAATCATATTTCTCCAGCCCTGAGTTATGGCCTGCGACTTCCTTTTGCCTGAACCAAAGGAAAAAAAAATGCTGGGCCCTCCGGGTTAACAAGATGTTTATAAAAATGATATTACGATTTACCTAACCCACACGACGACGACGACGACGACGACACGCACAATGTGTGAAATGAATGTCGGAAAGGAGCGAGGAGCGAGGCTAAAGCCGAGGCTGAGGCCATTAGACAACGCATTAATCTAATCATATGAGTTCGTCTGTCTGCTCATCCCAGCTCCCTGTTTGTGCCAAAAATCATGAACTCAAAAATTGTGTCCGGGCTTTTTGCCTCAAAAACACAAAAATTAACAAGGAGGAACTCTTTGGTATAAAGTTCCGACTATGAAATACCTGGGAATTAGCCTTGCGAATAAATCCCTTTTATAAATGGGAAAATATATTTTTTATAATTTCTTCTTTGAACCTTGCTTGTTTTTACTGGCACTATCTTCGGTGAAAAATTGATATCCTCAACCTAAAATTAAAAATAATGTAGGAATTAATCTTCTTTCAAAAAATAAATTAAATATAAATAATCGTATTCTTCTAAAAGTTAAAACTAATAATAATAATAAAATAACAATATTTAATAAAAATAAATGTTTATAATTATTATATGTATTAACACTTTATCTAGCTAATAATATTAAAGAACAAATTCATAAACTTAATAAAACATTAACAGTGACACGCCTCTATTTTGGCTTCAATTAAAGAATAAGGGTGAAATTACCTAAGGTTAGGCCGAAACTAACTGCAATTAATCGCTTCATATTCTTAAATATAAGGTAAATTATATATTCAATACTTTTTAAATGCAGATCTACCCTTTTTTCGGCAAGTGTTGGGTATTATCACACCCACACACTCGCTGGGACATTTGCAAGTTGATTTATAAGCGCGCTGATGTCAGTTACGTGCAAAATGGCAGCAAGTTTTTGGCCCACGCACGCACTCAATAATGTTGCGAGTTTTTCGGGATGTTCGGGATGAAAGGGAGGCAGGGAGGCAGCTTACCTGCCTTTGTTGCAGGGGTGAAAGGTTACTGAAGAGGATTTTCGGCAAGGCAACGCTCGCGCTGCCATTGCGCAAATTGCTTGCAACACTTTTTGTGCCGTTCCTGCTGCTTCTGCTCCTGGCTGCCTTGGCTTTTATAAATCGTTTAGACACCGCCACCATTCCATCCCAGCCCCCAGGCCCCCGGGCCCCGCCTGAATAACAACAGAAAGCGGCGACGGTGGCGACAACTCGACTCAAAAGAAGCCCGAAAAACAGGAAGCCACTCTCCCCAAGCCCACTCCCCGAAACACGGCGCCACTCAAAACACATCCATCAGCGGCGTATTTATATGCGAGGCGAAAGGTTAAAGGTGTTTTTCTGTATTCAGCCAGGGCTCTGCTCTGCTCCCTAATTGTCAGATTTTGCTTTGGCTTACTCGTACAGCTTGTGTTTGGCCCTTGCATACTTTTGTGCGCTGCGCGCCTCGCGTAATGAAGATAATTGCTGCTAAGCGGATCCTGGCGGATTTCTGAGACACCTCCGCAGCTTCCAGGCTCCCCAGCTTCCCACCTCCGAAAAAAATTCATAAAATCTGCAATTTGGCTGAGGGGATTTTCGGGTTTTTGACAAAGGGTAAGGGTGTCAAAATTTATTATAAAAACAAAAAAAAAAGCTCTCCCAGTTGCAATTTTTTTCAATTTAGAACCAAGTTGCTAATTTACACACAGTTTATCTTTATTAAAATGGTTTTTTTCGATTTATAATTTTTTAAAGTAAATATTTCAAAGTCTCAAAGTGTGAAAATATAATATAAAACGAAAGAAAAACCACTCCCAGTTACACGTTGCAAATTTACACACATTTTATCTGTATAAAAAGTTTATTTTTTTGGTTTATAATTTTTTAAAGTAAATATTTCAAAATCTCAACTCATATTCCATATTTATTTGCCACAAATCAAACTCATAAGTTCTTTGAACTTAATACCAAAGAAAACCCTGCAAAGTTACAATTTGCATTTCAGGTTTCAATAAAAATCTTTGGGAATTGCACTTATTTTTGAATGATATTTTCATTTGTTTGCCAAGAACTCCTATTTTAATTACAGAAATTTAGGTAGAAGCAAGGAATTGTAAATTTAGATCTGTAATATCTGTTTAAGAATTCAAAGAGACCTGCAGCCTGCAGCTGCCTTGGGTGCTTCACCATTTTATTGCCCCTTTTCCCTACTTTAGTTGCTTACTCATTTCGTTGTTTTTAATTTGCAAAGGCGCTAGAAGGAGCAGGAGGAGCTACTCCTGTTGCTTTGGGGCGGAGGACCTGCATTAATTAAATTCTTTCAGGTGTTAAAAGGTGTCGAGTCTGCTGCTGCTGCCGCCATTGTAGTAGTAGTAGAAAGAGAGGCTATAGCTACACCGAAAGGTGGCTAATTGGTAAATGCTTTCAAGTGCCCGGCTAACGAGGCGTATGCGTAATGCGTAATGCGAGCAAAGTCAGCGGATAACGCGGCTTAATCAACAGGATCTTGAGCTCTGCAAACCCACGATATGTCTACCTTAAATCCTAGTTGAGTTGAGAGCAAACTTTGCTTGCTGATGTCTTTTGCATATTTTACCATTCACATTCACAAATTTGAAGAAGAAACCAAAAAAAAATTGGCTTACAGGCGCAAAATTATTGTGACAGACGTTAACATTTATGACAGGCTTAGATAATATGTAACAGGTAATTGTTTTTCTTCTTAGCATGTTTTTTGGTTGCCTTCTTTCGTTTCGTTTTTTTTGTCGACTTTATTTTTTGCTTCATTTGTTTTCTGTTTTCGGTCTTCTGCTCTCGTTTGTTGGCATAAATTTATTGTGTTCGCCCGCCTCACGCATTTGCATAAATATTTTAATTTGCATTTCAACGAACACGAAAAGCGAAACGAACCCCCAGCGATCCATACTCTATATATATGCGCAGTATATGTATTAAATATGTACAAGCCGCCAATGTTTTGGCTATTTACAGTTTTCTAGGACAGGTTTCGGCGACCAAGGACTGCAGGGAAAAAATATAATGGCCGCGAAAAAGTAATCAAAGAGTTGTAACTATAGGCAGTTTCTTTTAATATTATTTATATATTTGTATGCAAATTTGTTTGCTCGTTATAAGAATCGAATTCTGTAGATTTGTGCCCACAAATTGGCATTAAATTTCTCTCACGAATTAATTTAAGCTTCCTTTTTTTTCAACGTGGGCTCTCGCTTAAATTTATGAGCTTGAAATATTGGTTTTGTGTCTTGGCTTATTCCCATAGAAACGCCTACGCTTACGGGTTTCATTTTAACTTGTCACCGATTGTCTAAGGGCTTCAATTAAGCTTTCAATTCGCATTCGGAGAGAGAAACTTATTTGCATTTCGGACGGCAGAAGGCAGAAGGCAGCTTGGCAGTTGGCAGTTGGCAGTTGGCAAAGGTTCAATATTGACTTTGTTAAGACTTTTGCTTCGAGTGCAACAACATGTCGCATCCTGGCGGCGTCCAAAAATCCATAGATCGGTGAGAAACTTGGGGCTGAGGACATTGCGCATACGACACGTTGTCCCCGTGAAAGTTTTCAGATTCTTATCATAGCACAAAAAAGGGCACAAGGACGAGGGCGAGGACAGAAGTAAGGATTAACCAGAATATATCGACTATAGAAATACCTGATAGTTAAATATGGTTAAATGGTTAAATATTAATAATTTAAAAATATTTATGCACGTAGAAGTGCGTCTAAGAAGGCTACCAAATTAATTATAAAGAAGAACTCTTGGTTTATAACCAAATAAAATATTTAAGTACTTTACTAATAAAATACTTGGAAACTTAAATTAGTTTCTCTACAATTTACACAGAATGCAATATACCCAGGCACCCAGGGAAAGGGTTTAAAAAACTAAGCAAACAGCCCTCGCACAGGCAAATATGTTTTCATTTTCTCATATCTCCGGCACAGACACACACACTCACGACAGAGAGGACTCTGCATGAGGGAAAACTTTCCATTTCAAAATATTTTCTTAGCAAGCTTCTCATTGCTGGCGTTCCTTTCTATAGGCACAAGGGCAGGGGCAGCAAAAAACCAAAAAAAAAAAAACAGGCAAAAGCAAAAACGCAAGGGGGAACAAAGAAAAAAAGGGCAAACAACATTTTTTTGTGTGCTTCTTCCAGCCAGATAGATGCTTGTTTTTGGCCCGCTGCACTGGGCAAAAACATGTCTGGGGCCCCGCCTCGCTTGCAAATGTGTTTTGTGGCCCAAAAAGCAGGCTGGCTCGCCTCTTTTTGCAATTCCGTAAATTTGTTAGCAGTGCGTACGGGCAGAGCCCCGGATCAATAATTGAATTTCGTAAGGCAATTTGCATACACTTCGCATCCGCAACCGTATCTGTACTCGAATTCTCGCACAACAATGCCAACAATTGCACTAAATTAACGCAATTATTGCCAGGTGCAGAGATCAGCCCGAAAACGGAATGGTAAATGGCGAACGTAATGCAAAATAGCATATCGGATAAATGTTCTCGATTTATCGGTCCATATTTCATTAAGCCGTTACCATATGTCAGCAGCCAAGAGATACAAGATACAGTTCGCCAAGCGATCCAAGAATATTGTTTGCATGCAGTTAGTTGGGTTTTGGGTGGGAAATTAAGAAGTCGAAGCTTGTACTAAATAGTTACAATATTTCCTTGACTTAAAAAGTACGTAATGATATATTTTTAGAACTATCTGAAATTAATTATCCATTCTAAGAGAATTTCTAAATTATATTTTAACCTGTAAATTTACCAGCCACGAGATACAGGATATAATTGGCCAAACGATCCAAGAAATGCCTGCAGTTGGTTGAGATTTTGCTGGGAAATTAATAATTCAATGCTTGTAATAATAGTTACAATAGTTCCTTGACTTAAAAAGTTTCTAAAAATATATTTTTAAAACTATCTGAAATTAATTATCCATTAAAAACGAATTTTTAAATTATATTTTAATTTGTAAACTTACCAATAATAATAGAAATTAAATGCTGGCAATTGAAAACCCTTTGAATCCTTGATACCCTTATTGTTCTATACGAACACGCGTAATTCAATCAGCTGCAGTCGAAACGAGTTGAATTGGGGGCACAATCACTTTATTAGCCCCTTATCCCCGGACCCCATAAAACTCACCCCCTCAAACAGTAGTAATGGCCACCAAATTTGCAGATTCGCTGCGGCAAAATGCTTTTCATCCTCCGTCTGTTTATCGATAGATAATATATTTATATTTAAATAACACTTCATCATGTCGATGCTGCGTATGCGTAATATTGTTTGCTTTCATGTTTCGCCGGAGCCCAAGCCCAAGCCCAGGCCCAAGTAAAGCCCAGGCCCAAGGAGCATCGGCTTATAAATAAACTTGATCCATTACACACACCCAAAAGGGATATATAGGCACACAATTTGCCTCGACTGTCGAGTGCGATAAATTTGGGCTTATGATTTTATCCCTTTTTACAGCCTTTCAGGATGCGAACGCGAAAGGCAAGCGCGAAGCATTTCCAAGTCAATTCCTCAGTTTCATTTTCATTTCCATTGTGGAGCCGAGCCGGTGGTTCGTTTTTCGTGGGTTCGTTGGGGATTTCTAGGGGGTTTTTCCTGGCCGCTCATGCATGAAACAGCGCTTCAGGAACAGACAAAACCGAGAGACATCGCATTGTCTGCCGCTGAAGAATAAATAAACTACTCGTAACAACAATAAGCGGAGCCAAGTCAAGCAAATTACGCACACAGAGACAACAAATAAGTTTATTCGGTTAACTTTGCCCACAAAATAGAGTGTGCTGGCCTGGCCTCCGAAAAGCGAAAAGCGAAAAGCGAAACTTTAGAGCATTACATGCATAAATAACCGTTAACGGAAACTCAAATTGGCCCGCAACCGCACCGAAATAGAAAAGAATGGAATGGAATTAACGCAAAGAAAATACAAATAATAATAAAAAAAGAAGAAACGGTTATTCGATATGGTAGGTAGGCTCCTTGAAATGATTTAGCCCCAAGAGTGCCTGGGAATTGCTTCCTTTGAGATGAACTCAAGTGGAAGGGCAACTTTGCGGCTGGAATTATCTCTTATGAAGATGTAATTGATAAATGGGACGGGGACACTGGCAATGGAAATGCGATATACTGGGACCGGGTCCGGACCCGTCGTAACCACTAACCAAATGATTGCGCAAGGGCCATAGAAAAGGTTTTTCGGTTTTGTGGTACCCGTAATTGCACCGAACTTGACAAACATGATATTTAATGGCGCGGAGTCACTCAACCTGACTCTATAAATTATTTAAAAAGTGTTCAAATACTTAATTAAGAGAATGTACTTAATAAGTAAGGTAAGCTTTAAAAGTTTGGCTTCGGTTTGATGATTTTACATTTACATGCGTTTTGTTTAATCAATACTTAAGCAGTAGTTTCTTTTGAATAGTAAATAAATTACTAAATACTTAACTATAAATCAATAACAAATTAATAACAATAAATTGATAAATACCAAACTATAAATCAATAACCAATTTACAATAATTCAACCACAATTCAGTCAGCATTCGACACTACTTTAAATGCAATCAACCAATAACTCAACTCATAATCCCACAAAGGCAAAGCAGTAATTAAAAAAAATATTTAAACCTTTTGCAATTAATAATTCCGGCTGCTTTTATTTAACTTTAATAAATAAACTTTAAAATATAAAATAAAATTCCTGATTTAAAACAGTTCTTAAATTATTCCAACTTAACAACATATCAACAATGATTTTACAACAGTTCAACAATGATTCAACAACAGCTTTTGTAATGTAACTTTATTTTCTGAAAGGTTCGAATATCTCAATTTAATATGATTTCATTAATTAAATGACCATTCTTCCATTTAATTCCTACAAGTGTTGCACAAAGGCTTAACAACAGTTCAACAATGATACAACAACATCTCTTGTAATTTAACTTTATTTTCTCAAAAGTTTATCTGTAGATCTTGTATATTTTCACGTTCGAATATTAATCTCAATTTAATAAGATTTCATCAATAAAATGAAGGGTCATTCCACTACATTTAATTCCTACAAGTGTTGCTCATGATATCTTTGCTTGTTGTTGGCCATCATTGTTGTTTCAACAATGTTTCAACAATAGATCGGGATAGTCATAAAAATAAATATAGAAATTGCTACGCAGCTTTACTCCGGACAATAAATGCGAACAATTGCCGGACTGGGCTGGGTTATTTATATAGGCACTTGGGCATTTGATTCGCTCTCGCACTTGATCACTTAACGAGCCACGGATAATTCCCCACTCAATGAATCTCGAGCAGCGGCGACAGCAACTTATCCGCAGATCATCTCAATGGGTATTACCTACTTACACACGCACACCACACCACACACACACACACACATGTAAATAGATGGCCCTGTGTGTAATTATGTGCTACATCATCTTTTATGGGGGCTCAAGCAGCCAACAACAACAAGGGGGCCATGCATCATTTTCTTTGCCGCCGCCGCTTGCTCTTAATCTTTTTGCGTTCGTTCTTCTCTTTCGCATTTTCCTTTCTTTTCTTTTTATTGTCAAGAGTATCAAACGGAATATGGCCAGGACGCCCCCCTTTTGGCCCCTGATATTGCGACCACTATGTCTCTCGTTTGTTTGTGTTTAATCTCGTTTTAATGCCGTCGAGCATCATCGTAAAAATTATTACATTAAATGTCAACGCAAAGGAGAGAAATAGCGCAGCAACACACACACACGTGGCTAAATGCACAGAGAAGAAATCTGAGGAGGTTCTTTAAAGGGAAGCTAAACAAAAAAGCTGTAAATAAAATATATTTTTTTAATAAGAGGATCATACAAATAATTAAATATGTAATAGTATAGATTGTGTAATAATTTTTTTTATATATAAATTAATTGAGCTTTTTTCTCTCAGTGCACCAATGAAGAAAGCGAAATGAG
The DNA here is from genome assembly GCA_008044355.1 of Drosophila lacteicornis. Classification (NCBI taxonomy): domain Eukaryota; kingdom Metazoa; phylum Arthropoda; class Insecta; order Diptera; family Drosophilidae; genus Drosophila; species Drosophila lacteicornis. The sequence continues at coordinate 47,944 of VNKF01006259.1, forward strand.
AGGCACAAAGATATGTGTAGATAGAGAAGGTTCACTGAAGACGGCGGAGGTCTGTTGGTTTAAGAGGGTCGTTATTATTAAATTTTACACACTCGCACACTTGCACACCCGCACACACACAGCGGCAACAATAAAGTGTGTGAGTATATGCCCAAAAACTCACACACACACATACAGCCCAACATATATACGCCACTAAAATTCAATTTTTACGAGCATAATATGTTTCAATGGCAACACACGCAGACAAAGCCCCGCACACACATACACCTTTTGGTTTTCCCTTTGTCTCAGCCTCCATTTTCCAGCGTTTTCTGGTGTTTTCCTCAAGCCAAAACCCAACCCAAGCAAGCACCACCCACCGCAATCATTTTGGCAACTGCTTTTTATGTGTATCGCACATTATTAAATGAATTCAAGCGCAGAAAATTGCCTCTACCTCTGCCCACCTCCTTCTCCTTCTGCCCTTTTGTCAATAGCGCCATGCCACACCTCCTTGCAAAGAGATCCGAGCCACAAATCAAGTCGCTATCAGATGACAGCCAAATTGTTTTAAAAACAACACCCAAGCAACGCCAAATTTCACTCTTTCTTATCAACGAATGAACAGCTCATTAGTTTTATAAATATGTAGAAAAAACAAAAAAATAGTTAAAAAATTGTAAGGAGAACATTAAAATATCTTCAAAAATATTATTTATGGAAGGGATATTTGTTTTACTTATGTTTAATAACTTTCTGTTTAGCTTGGTATAAGAATTATAAGTTCTAGTAAATGTTGACACTTTTTTTACATTAAAATTAAAAGCCAAACGCTGTACAAAATGTTCTTATTTAAAATCTAATCTAATTAAAATAATTAATTTGAACAGACAATTAAAAATTTTTATTTATGGAACGAACAACCATTCTTTTCACTTAAAATAATTCCTAAAGATCTGTACAACTCGGAAAAAAAATAAAATAAATTTAAATCTTGGCACTTCTTTCTCATATAATTAAATGCTAAGCCACTTAAAAAATGTTCTTCTCTACAAATAAAATACAACAAATTAAAATACAATTAAAATAGTTCCTAAAGATCTGTACAACTCGGAAAAATAATAATAATTATACAAGAAGTGTCAATCTTTTTATATAATTAAATGCCAAGCCACTTTAATAATACAAATAAAATACAATATCAATTTCTTTTCCCTATAAATATGCCAAGTTAATTGGATAATTAATAAGAAACCCTTAAATACTCACAATGCTAAGTAGCTTTATATTTTATATATTTTTCTCTGCATTTCTTCGAAGATTGCGAGTGAATTAAATTGATTACGCTGTCATGACACGTTGCTTGATGTCCTCAATGGCAGTTGATGTTGTTTCATAACAATACCTGGCAACTGAGTATGATAAATGAGCCGATTGCCTGTGCTCCATAGTTATGCCACTTATGGGTAGTTACTTCTGCTTTTTTTCCCCTAGTTGCATTTCCGCCTTGCATACACTCAACTTGAGCTTCTTCTGCTGTTTGGGTTGTGGACATGTTTCCACGCATCTCCTCCAGTCTCCACTCTCCAGTCTGCAGCGTCTCCTGCTTATTTTTGTCCTGACCCCATTCCGGGCTTATTATCCCGACGAGGAGTCGAGTCTCTTGCCATTTCCATACAATGTGAGATGTGACTAATGAGGCGTATAATCATTGTTATGTCAACAGTTTTGCTGCCTTTTGACAAACGACGCAGAGAATGGGACAGCTTCCCTCACACCCGCTTGAGTGCATATACGATTTTTTCTTTTTTCCATTTTTCCATTTTTTTTCTCCTTTTTTCGGGGGGGACGACACTAGAAAATCTTCGTGCACATGTCAATATAAATAAGCGACGGCGATGGCGGAGGAAGTGCCGAAGAAAAGCGAGAGGAAACTTCATCATTGTAGTCGCATGAGTGTGTGTGTGTGTGTCTCATCATGGCGGCGGGGAGGGGAAGCGGGAACACACACAAAGACGGGGTCCTGACACATGCTTTGACGTAATTGCTGCCAGCCAGCATCGTGTAGGAAATAAGCAATTTGAGAGATCATTAAAAAGTTGAAGCGACAAAATAAAAAATCCCCCTCTTGGCAACAAAAAAAAAAAAACAGTCAAGGGTATAAAATAAGCAAGAAAGTAGGATAATAACTAATGGTAAGGATAATAAGAAACACGGAATATCCAGAAGATATTATAAATATTATCTAAATTATAAAATCAAAGCAATCTTAGTTAAATAAATTATTTTTGGAGTTTCAAAAGAAAGAAAATGAACATAGGTGAAATCATTTTCAACTCAATTTAAAAATAATTAAAAAATAAATGAGAATAATATATAATATAAATATAAAGTAAACCCTTTCAACTAAAATGGATACTAAGCTATATTTTAAATACAAAAAATTCAATACAAAATTCGCTGCCCATCAATTGATAAATTTAAGATCAAATAACCTTTATGGTTAATAGATTCGAAAACCTATATACCCCTAAACATCCCATTAAATCGGGGTATGGGAAATACTAAAGAGAACTCAAAGAAAAGCGCTGGTAAAGATGAAGAAATAAAAACGCCATCAACGCTAAAGGATATTAAATGCCAAACACATACATGTTCCGCTGGTTTTCTCCGTTTGTGAACCTTTTTTATGGCTCAAATTATTGGGGGAAATAGTTGGCCGAGGCAATTGGATTTTGTTTCTGGCCGAAAACCGAGAACGAAATTTGATTCAATACAAAATCAGTTTACATTTCTGATTTCTTTTTGATTAGTTAGCAGCTTAATGCCGCTCGCAGAAAGTCAACTGACAGCGATTTCCTCAAATCGCATTCACGGAAATTGACTCAATTGCCATGGAATTTTCATGGCGAGAGCATGGCCAAAGCCAAAACAAGCATCAAGGCCACAGGCAACACGAAAAATATTCCCCCAAATACGGGAAAAGCGGGGAAGAAATCTCAAGGAAACCCCAGGAAAACCCCCTGTGTGCTGAAGAAAACAGTAAGAAAAACTCGTCGTCGTCGTCGTCGTCGGCATGCAGTTGAATGCACGCATTTTGTGGCCAGCAGCAGCAGCAGCCTTTGTGGGGGAAAAAGCTGAGAAACTAAGAAACTGAGCAAACTTCCCTCCTCTCCAGACTTTCGGCGACTTGGGGGCATTAGGGGGTTAAGGCAGGATGGGCATTTGATTGCGAGTTTTTGTGTTTTCCTATTTTTTCTTTTTCTTTTTGTATTTTTTTGGCTGGGGCCAAAAGACTTTGCGTCAACAGCAGGAACGGGAACGGGAATGGGAATGGGAACGGCCAAAAACACTCGACAAGCGACAGGCGGCAACAAAGCAAATTTTGTTAGTAGATTTTGCTGGCCTCTAGCTCCTGCTAAATGCACTCAGAGAAAACACACACACAGAGATCTTGTCAGAGACAGGCAGTGGGCTTGGGAATATAGACTTTATTAGGGAAGAGTTACCACTAGTTTGCAGCTAGAACTCGTTGAGCGTTCTAGCGGTTAGTGCATTGATGCTGCTTTAGAATCACTTAATGTTTCCTTCTATTAATTGTTTTTAAATTTATTTAATTTCTTAAGTAAAGAACAATATTTTTGAATTCTATGTAGGAGAAAGGCAGAGTAACAGTAAGCAGTATTCCAGAATACGACAGCAGCATCAACAGCAGAAAAAATTACGCGAAAAAATGTCGAAAACTATAAAGAAATCTTGTAATCTTCTAATATCCTATACTTTACTACTTAATCTAAAACTTACATAAAAATAAAATCGAGCTGAGCTTATAACTATAATGTCTTTAAATATTAATACCACTATTTTCTTACCCCAAACCCCCTTCTATATATCACATTTCGCTCAGTGTGGGGCCTGCTTGTGGTTTTCCCTTGGGGGGGCCAGTGGCGGCGTGAATGCCACTGCATTGTTCGGCACTTATTTCTGGCTTTTGTAAATAGTATTTGCATTTCATTTTCTGGTCGTGTTCTGGCCGAGTCCTGGCCGAGTCCTGGCCGAGTCCTGGCCCTCCTTCTGCCTTGGCCTGGCCGTGCTAGTTAGCGACTTTTCGCTGCACTTTAAATGTCATTTGTTTGCAGTTTCGGTGCGACGGCGGCGGCGGCTGCCTTTAAGTAAATTAGTGACCCCCTTTCGGCGCCGCCCCCCCTCCGGGCATTGTGTTTATCCAGGCGCATTTCTTTTTGTGCAGCGAGACATTGCCCCTTTTTCTGATGGGGGTGTATTCCTTAACCCCCCCCTCCTTTTCGGCCCAAGTCTCGTCCTTCGTCTCGACGAACATCGCTGACGATGGCCTTTGTTCTACTCGGCCGCACAGTAGCTGAAATTTGTCGTAACAAGATTTGCTCTTGCTTTTGATTTGGATTTGCGTCCAGCAACTCCGAGCTCGTTTGCATTGCCTTTACACCGAAAAAAAAAGGAAAGTAACCCATGAAAATACTTAGGCTTAAATATTAAATAGTTACTTACTTCCATTAAAATTAAAGTATATATATTTAAAAAATATATAAGAATATAAACAAAAATCCAACTAAGTAACTGATCAAGTTTCTTGTCTCCCTGATTTTTTATTACCCTTAAACATCACCTCATATAAGCCATTTTTGTACCCAAAATTCCTGATAAAATTATGAAGATCTTGGGTATTTTGCCCAGTGTATAAAGCTTCTTTTTCGCCGGCCCCACTTGACAACCTCAGCGCGTGCAACATTTTTGCGTAAACAACTTTCTTTGTGCAACGAAATGCGACCAGCGAGCAGCAGGCATCCAAATTGCAGGCCTGTCGAGCCACTTGAGCCAATTAGGATTTATGGCCCAGCGGGCTGTCCCTGTGCCATTCCAGGATCCAAGCAGGAATCCTTGTTCTGGCCCCCCTCAAGGATTGTGGTCACGATTATCACTGCTGGTGACATTTGTTGGACAAGTCGGGGAAATGGGACAAATATTGACCACGTTTCCGGAAAGAAGTAAAAACAAAGATCAGAGATCCTATAACTGAGATACTGAGATACAGAGTTTATTCTGTACAAAATCCATTTATGTAAATAAATTCTAGATAAAAATTATACAAAACTCCGATAATATTAAAAGCAAAAATATAATTCTGAAACAAACTAAGGCTTTCTCTCTTAAAAAATAAAAGAGAAAAGATACACGCTTTAGTCTGGCAAATTTTATATGCGCTGCCCCCAGCAAACATCTATCAACGCGACTGGCAAATGCCCCAAGGATTCGGATTCGGATTCCGATGCGGATATATATCATATTAGCCCATCTGCGCCACTCCGAGTCCCATTGGTATCGGATGGATACATATATTCAGCTTTATACATATGCAAGTGCCCGAATATATATCCTTATCTCGGGAAACATGCGGAGAGGGCAAAACACAGCGAAACAGCGCAACATTTCAGCGTCAATTTTATCTACGATGATGCACAAAGCGCCACAAAACACACACAAAAAAAATACAAAAAAAAAAAGGAAAAGAAATTCCCAGCGAAATCCGAAATCCTGCCGGGTTACCAGCACCTCCCTCACCCTTTTTCCAGTCGACTGCTTTATTATGCTAAAAACTGTGGAGCTAAAGTGTGTTATATGGCATAATCCACTAACGAAAATTGAGCACGAATTTATTATGTTTTCGCATTTTTTTGGGACTTCCGCCCGAATATGCCTAAGTGTGCGTGTGTGGGAATGGAGGGTGTAGCACAAACACACTCATACATAATGAATTATGCAAGACATCCCGCACACACACGGAAATACTTTTAGCCCTATCAATAATTCAAACCAAACACAGCCAAACAAATACCAAAAAAAAAAAAAGAACACAAAAGCTGAGAAAAAGTCAGGGTCTAAGGGGGAGAGAGAGGGGGAAGCTGCCGACTTGATGAATTATAGAAGTAAATCTGAATTGAAATATAACTGAACCGAACTACATATGTATGTGCATAACTTGTCTATAAATACAAGTATGTGCATATTTGACACACCACCACTACACCTGGGTACCAATTAGAGATGGAAGCACCTGGCCTTGGAAAATAATAAAAAAAAAAGGGAACTGTATAATATATAATTTAGTAGAATATAATACATAATATATAAAAATATCAATGGGGCTAAACCCAAAGTCATATTTCTATTAAGGAAATTTATAGAAATGTCTGTGGCTAAAATAATATAATAACAAGACAAATAATCTTTAGCTTATCAAGTTTATTTTGAGGCCAAAATATAAATAGTAAGGATTAAGTTTTCTAAGTTTAAATTATCATTATCTTAGGGCTACAGATCATAGGATTTTACAAGATTTTAATACATTAAAATAACTATTATTAATAATATAAGAAAAGTTATATAATGATTATTTAAAGAAATTAATTTAGAGGCAAAAAATGTATATTAAATTAAACTTTATCTCAAATAAATAAACATCAGAGATCATAGGATAATTAACTGATTTTCATAGTTAAAATTATCATTATCTTAGGGCTACAGATCATAGGATTTTACCAGACTTTAATTCATTAAAATAACTATTTCTAATAATATAATAACAGGTATAATGATTATATAAAGAATTATTATTTTTATTATAATTTTTTTTTGTTTTTTAATAAAATAAATAAACATCAGAGATCATAGGTTTCCTAACTGATAAAAATTACAACATAAAACCTATTTAATTAGATAAGTTAGTTAGTTATTATAATTATCAGGTGCATCGAATTTTTTGAAATCTTCACCGAACGCTTTTTAAATTCTAAAATCCTCCTAATATACGAGTACTCACGCTCCCATCACCCGCATTCACGTAAATTTATATCCCAGCTTGTGTTTATATATATTTTTTTATTTGTGGCATTATTATGAGCAAATGAAATGCACGCCACATGAAGTGTAATATTTCATCGAAGTCAGGCAGGCAGACAGACAATTTGGACAGAGCCCGAGGGCTGGCCAGGTAAACGAGCTCACTCGATATAAATAAATAGATTTATCGCCTCTCATAGGCGTGTGCTTAGTAATTTATGCCGGCCAACAAAACATTTGAATTAATTCGTTGGCCTTATCGATACTTTGCCGCTTCATCCGGATTCGCTAATAAGCTTTCAACTTAAAGCTGCAACAACTTTGGGGCCCAACTTCTGTCCCCATATACACACACTTATATATATGGTAGAGTGATGTGTGTGTGTGTGTGGAATGGAGCCAAGTCTTAAGTAGTTTGCCGGTTTTTCTTGCCAATCTCGAGTTGCTTTTAGCTAACAAAAACTAACCAAGAACCGAGATCACGAGCCACTGAGAAGTGCGGTGGCTGGGACTGGGACTAGGTCTGGGTCTGGGATAAGATGACTGACAAAGTACTTTTACTTAGAGTGCATTTCTCCGCTGCGTTTGAAGTTTCTCAAGAGAAAGAGTGGAAGCGTAGAAGAAAGCAGCAAGAGTGGAAAGATTTGCGCCAAAGAATTGACCAAACAATGGCCGGGAAAATCAAATATTTTCAACCAACTTTCGAGGGCGCGCTGCTTTTCTCTCAGGTAAGCTGCGATTTTCTCTTAAGTACAGTTTCGTGGAGAGTTCCACTGGAAGAAAACAGTTGAGACGAAACACGAAAAATGCATGAATAATTTCGAGGACTTCTTCGAGGGTTCTTTCATAATTATTCGGTAATTATTGATATTTATTCAAGCAAAGAAATCATGGATGAAAGAAATCAGGGAGGCATGACAAGCATAGTGATTTTAAAATATTTTATAGTGGGTTTCTTATGAAAAAATATCATATTCTTGCCTCTACCGTGTATTTATTATAATAAATCCATAAAATACCATCCATAGAATATTCACTTCATTCTGGGCAAAACTTTTCCTAATTGAGTTAGAGTTAAAATTTCCATTCGATCCGAAAGTTAAGCCAAGCCCAAAAAGCCCAACGTGAAACGTAATTCAATTAGTTGGCGCCGCCGTAACGGATCCGTGAGTTACGAATTAAGCTACTTAAACAATAATTGACTTGAACAAACTGCATTTGTTGCGCATTTATCTTGAGGCATCCGCGTTGCGCTCCAACTATTTGCACAATGCTGGCTCCTAGGTCCTGCGTCCTACGTCCTGGGGAGTGAAGCCACCCTCCATTGAGGGCTGCTGAAGAGCCGCAAAATAAAAAGAAAAATCCTACCAGAAAGGGAATGAGTTAACTTTAACGTAGCAAGGCTTGAAGTGAAGCCTGAAGTGCGTGGGGTTTTGTTTACATAGCCTGAGCTCCAGCCACGCCTCCGACTCTGCCCGCTCCACAATCATCCTGTTGCTCTCGAGTAAGAAACTGCGGTTCCGCCCGAAATGCACTGAGCTTTAAGTCTTATTTTTCTAAAATTAAAATACTATAATTACGGTTTTTTAAATTAAAAATAAAGCAGCCTTTGAACACTTATTATAAGTAAAGGTAAAACTCAAAGAAAAAAGTCAAAGATTGGTTATTAATATAAACAATTTATTTTGGAATGTTGAAACCAAGTTTTCTTAGTTTTTATTTCAAAACAAAATTAATTTTTAATCTGAATATTAATATGATATGTAATTTATGTAACTTTCTTACCACCATTAATTTTTTGAGTGCCTTGGCTGCGTTGGCCTCCATCAAATTGCAATATCCGCGACAGCAGCGACATCGACATTAAGCCCCTCACATCGATATCGGCTGCTGCTGTGCGAGTCCTTTGTCCTTTCTGCTCCACTCCGTCCTGCCACTCCCTGCGCAAGATTAATGCATTTTAGCCTTGGCAGGAAGAGTCTTACCTCGACGAGCGAACGAGCGAGTATCTTAATACTCTGGTTACTCCTCAAAATGAGCAGCATTCCCACCCGCGCTGCCACTTTTCCGATTTTCCGCTTTTCCTGCCACTGCCACTGCCACTCCCTTACCTTCTTACCTTCCCTCTTTGCATATCGATGGCAGCCTGCGGAGAAGTTTCCCGAACAAAGTATCGGCCCGAGATTGATGGGCGGCTCATTGATCAGGTTTAAATAGTTTTAAATGGCGGCTCCTGGCGCCGCAACTGTTGCCGCTGTTGTTGCACATTACAAACTTGTTTTTTTTTTTTTGTTATTTTCCCAATCATCTTTTCATCGCTAATTGGTACGCTGATATATCCGCTGGTTGTTAAGTTTTGCCAAAGTGTCTGCTTGCGGGTAATCCGCCATTTTTAATAAGCCCTGTAAGGATAGTCGGTAGCTTAGTCTGTCTGTTTATTTATTATAACTTGGCCGGTGTATTTTATTGCTTTTAAAGTTAATTTATTCGCCAGCTTATAAGTTAATTAGCCAAGGCTTACAGGCTTCTTAGTTATGCTTTAATTAGCAGAGAGCTTATGGAGTTAAGGGTGCTTAAGTTTACCTTTTTAATTGGTTTATATTAAATATTACTTAATTTAGTGATCAATTAGGGATTGTGCGTAACTTTTAATGGTTTTATTATAGCTTAAATGCCTAACAAATTCAAATTCATATCTCTTTATAAATTAAATATCCCCGAATTTAATACAATCTCAACTCGAGTGCAACATGCGATGACAACCACAATAGTTTGGTTGGCCCACAAGACCTGAACCCAAAACCCAAGCCGAAACAACCCCCCTTAAACCCAGTATCTGACCATGTCTATGTGGTAAGCGTCCTCCTGTCTCCTGATGAAGCTGGTCCTCAAATAAAGCTCATAGAAAATCGAATAAATAAAAACTAAAGCAATTATGTGGAGCTACAATAAAATGTGATTGAAAATCTGAAATTTTGAAGAGTTAAACTGAAATTTCACAATTGATTTGGATATGAGGTATACATCAATCAATGCAAAAATTAATCAAGGTATGAAAATGCACCCGCAAACCCACAAGAAATACCTTGAAATTGATATTTTCCTTTGGTTCTTGAAGGAAACTATCTCGGCGGAGATGCCCTAACGAGCTCACGCTCGCATTTCCCGGCCAACACACTTTGGGGCGCAACTTTTCCTTCGCATTTTCCCGGAGTCCAAAGTTGGGTGTCTGGAAAATAGGGAAATGGATGCGGAGGTGGAGCCAAGGCCGTCATATATTCGTGTATTTTTGATTAAGCGTTCCCCAGATACGAGTTAAATCAATAACTTTTGGCTGGCCAACAAAAAAAGTCAATAAATTGAATTTAAAAGTTGAAGGCCATAAAACGAATTCACAAACTCTGAAGATGTAACAACTAATGATTACCCACAGATAGGTTAAATTAATTAAATAATATCTGAAGCCCAAAAGCACTTTAAATGATAAAAGAAGATGCCTTTCTCTACTACCAAAATCCGAAATAGGTTTCTCAGATATTACTTCTCAAGTAATTCTCGCCTCTCTGCCACTCCACGATATTCCAAAGGCGAGAATGCCCCCAAAATTCGTAGTCACCTGTCGGCCATAAAAAAGGTTTGTTTCTGCACCCCCTGCCCCCTCAATAAGCGTAATGAAACGTAATTTGAATGGCTCTTAAGTGGCTTTCGGGTCAGGTGAGTCGAGGCGAGTCAGAGTCCCTGAATCCGAAAGGATGTGGATATGCGGATATGCGAGTTGGGGCAAATCGTGTGAAAATCGAGCTGCCCGCTGACCAAAATTAACTGCGCCGCCACACAGGTCCTGGGGACCCAAGGCTGCCATTCTCCGCAGGAAGCTGGGAGGGAAAAAAGGGGAAAAGAAGAGAAAGGAAAGGCGAAGTCGTGTCCGATTTATGGCCCGGATAATGCAGGCGACTTACGGGCGTAAAAATTATGCAGCCACTGCATTAAAAAGCGCTGAAAGTGTTGCACGACAAATGGCCAATGGCCTGGCCAAGACACCGCCATCCCATCCCCGGGGCATTAAACGTCGAACAGATGGCATCAATTTGTACCAAAAAAATGGAGCCGTTGGCTTGCCAAGGGAGCTGCCAGCCCGGGAGTCTGAAGTTGTGAAAAAGCCACAGGGACCAGGGACAGGCAAAGGCTTTAAAAGTTCCAAGGACACGCATTTAGCTGATTAAGCGATATCCGTTTTGAGGGAAATCCTAAGGGATTTATGGCTAGCATAAAACCGAGTAACACGGACATTGACATGGGCAATAAATATTTACAATGTTTAATAGGATCCTTAAATTATATATTGTATTTTATATATTCCTTTAAAAAATTCAAGAAATATCTCAATTAGTTTGGATAATGCCTCAAGTATTTTTCCATTAATGAACTGACTCTGCACCATCACTTGGGGGATATCCATGAATAAGCCGAGCACTCAAACACTCACTTGACACTCGCACTTCCTCGAATAGAAATGGCCGAAATGCGAGTCGGAAGGCGACTCTCTCTCGCCTGGACAGGGATGAGGATGCGGACTTGGGACCCATTCCGGCCATGTTGTAATGTAATGTAATGCGCGTGCTGCCGCCAGAAATAAAGAAAATGAGGCGTCACTCGTAACGGGGTCGCTGGGGGTCAAAGTTGAACTGAAGGAGAACAGGATACGGGGGGACAGGATGTTGGCAACAAAAGCCAAAAGTGCCATGGCGTGGAAAAGAAGAAAACACAAACGAAACAACGAGGCTCCTCCAGCAAGCGAAGCTCCCAGAACCCAGAATCGGAAGTTCAGAATCCAGAACCCGACACCTGTGAGGTTTCCTGGGTTTCAGTTTGTTTTTTAATTCAACAAATATTTGTATAATATTTTAATGTTTTTTTATTACTCTTAACAATTGCTATTTTTCTTTATTATCTCAAGAACTTCTCACTGATGCAGTTTTTAGATGTTTCACAATAATTTCCCCAACAGCCCGCCGAAATATATTTAAAAAATTCGCCATACAATTTCCATTAGTGCGAGAGAAGGTTAAATAATTGATTAAAAAGCTTGTTTCTCGTGGCGAAAAAAATGCCGCCGCACCAATGTCCGAGTGACAAAGTTGCAATTAAATTAACATTTACAGCAAACAACAACACACAACGAAAAAAACGAAAAAAAAAACGCGGCTCACACAAAAACTAATTGAATTATATTTAATTAATGTGACACAACAATGCAAAAAACGGGGCGAGAACAAAAGAGAAAAAGAGAAATGGAGAGAAGCAGAGAGAAATGGAGAAATAAAAATGGGCAAGTTAAAGTGAGTGGAAAACTCGATGTAGAGATTCCCCATTCTCTCGGGGAATCTCTTACGGGCAGACGATGCACGTGGTTAATTTTAATTTTATGGAGAGAGCCGGAGAGAGTCCCTCACATGACTCAAAAACTTTTCCAAAATTGTTTTGCTAACGACAACAACTGGAGCAACATCGACATCAACACAGCAGCAGCAGCAACATCAACTCGCAGCCAGACTGCAGCAGTTGCAGACTATAAATCTTAGCATACCGCAGGGCGCCCCAGCGCCAAGCAACTTTCCCTCGGCATTTTCCGAGAGCTCCCCTCCTACGAATTTCCAGAGCCTTTCCCTCGATTTTCCCCCCACACCGACGAGTGCCACAATGTGGCTTAAGCAATTTGTGCAGCGACAACAACACCAAAAACGCCAGCAATAACAGCTTGGCACGGCTAAAAAAATCTAGCACAAATTGTTAAATATCTATTTATATTTTCTATAAATATTGAGATAATTTTCTGGATATTTTTATATATTTTCTAGCCATGTAGAGGCAATTTTGTGATATTTTATAGCTATATTGAGGAATTTTCTGTTTATATTAATATTAATAATAATAAATATTCATAGATAATAATATGAATATACCTAGTAAAAGTTGGGTAATTTCCTGTAATATTTAATAATATTCTCTGATCATAAAAATAATATTATCTCACTTTAAAATTACCTAGAAATTTTAGAAATTTTTATTTTTACATATTTAATTTTCCCAGCGAATTCCTTGAGTATAAATCCCACTTTTGCGAACAGTGTGTCACCAGCAGCAACTGCTCGCACAGTCCGTGCTAAAAGTATGTGCACACAGGAGTCGCATATAGAATGCTTCGGCATTAGTTTTTAGTTTTCGCATCACATGACGCTCGGGGGTGTCATATTGAAAAAAAATTGCTTTCAAATTGGGCCAAGCCGAGCAGAAACGTAAAAAAAACCTAAAAAAAAAGAGAGGGAGAAAAACAGAAGCCAAAAAAAAACAAAAAACAGAAAAAACAATGCAAGGAAGAAGCAACAAAAAAAGCAGGGAAACAAATAGCCGCCGGCAGCACCAACAACTACAAAATTTTGTTTCGAAATTAATTGCAGTGGTTTGCAAAAAACAAAAAAAACAGAAAACAAAAAACAAAAAAACATCAACAAAATTGAGGCAGAAAACTATAAAAATGGTAGAATGGAGAAATGGAGGAAGAAAAAGCAGGAGTCAGAGGCAAGTTTCAGTTGCTGGAAGCCAAAGTTAAACAATTAACTAGGCAGGGACTAGTTTGGGCAAGCAAAAAGGCCAAAAAAGGGGGCACAATGGTGGACAAAATGGCGGAGGGGGAGGCTAGCGAGAAATGGAGGCTGGCCAAGTGAGATATATGCAGACATGTTGACATGATGATGGCCGACAGCGAGGCAGAGGGTGGCGGCAGCAATAGGGTTTAGGGCCCGAAAGATAGAAGGACGGAGTGTTAAATGGCTCTCAGGCAGGCAAGGAGATTTGCGTGGAAAATTCACTTGGGGTGGGGAGAGATGCGCTTTCCTATAGGAAAATATTACAAAGCCATTAAACCGAAATATTTTCCACAAAATGTAAGAACTCACACAAATCAAATTAAGTTGAGCACTCAATATAATACTTAATATATTTAGAGATATATTTTATTTATTTAGTATTTAATTCTTATAGATTTGAAAAGGAATATAATTAACTTAATTTAATTAAATATTTTAATGACAAACAAGAAATTGGAAAATATGATCTTCCTATAAAAAAAATAAACCTATTTATTATTACGAAAATATAATTTTTAAAATACAAACCAAAGGCGGTGTCAGTCTAATATTTACCCAGCAATTTGCCCGGGAAAAATCTCTACAATCAAGCAGTTTCTTGAATGTTTACTGTAGCTGCACCTGTACCCGCCCACACATCGTATAAAATACACCTCTATGGACTTGGCCATATTAAATGGGATGTTTATTGAACCCGTTGGATGTTTAATGAATTGCAAACACACATGGCGCCGTCTCGTATATGCCCCTGTATTTACACTACGGCATACGCGGTGTGCAAATACGTAATACGTAATTTTGCAAAAACGTAATAGTGGCGCCAAATGAAAACATCAAGGTGGCCGGGCACGGGCACCGACAATCGACAATATCGCCCAATTACGTCAATCGGCGAAAATGACTGCGAAAAAGTTTGCAGCTTCCGGCCATTCGCCATCAGCCATTCGCCATTCGCCGGAGTGAGTATTCAATATTCAGTTTGATTACACATAAATGTGCTCGAAATAAAATTAAATTAAAATTCATTTCATACCCCGGATTCTGTCAATATGGCCCATGTTGTTCGCATTGTTTATGAGCTCTGTCTGAGTGAGGGAGGAATATTATTTCAATCTCTGGAATTAAATATTCAGAGCGATGAGGGAATTTTTGGTTTAAGTAACTATAAAAATTCTAGACTATTTCATTTTTGTTTAAGCATTTCGTGGGGTTATATTAGGGTTTACAAACTCGTAACTTTTTAAATTAAAGCTTAATTAGACAATCTAATAAAATATATAAAATATTTAGTCTATTTAAGCTCTAAATTAAAAAGTTCTGAGTTTAGAAACCTTAATATAATCTCAAAACCTGCCATAAAAATATATTATATTTTTATTTATCGCACAAGGCTTTGATTACCGGGTATCTCAAAGTCTGTGGGTTTCTTACTATTTCCCTTTGCCTTATCTAAACTTTATTTTGCCTTCAAACTATTATTTACCTTTATTACTTACCTTATGCACAATTTCCCCTATTTTCCCTGCACTTTAGCTTAGACTTCTTCCTTTCCTTCCTTTCTCTCCTTAATTTTCCAAGGCTTTCCCCCATCAATTTCCTTTCTCAGCATCTTATCTTCGGCTTAACTCATATACACGTACGTGGGATATATATCCCAGACAAATATTAAATCGTTCTTCATCTTGAATCGTTCCATCAAAAGTTCGCCTCAACTATAGTTGTCATTGCTTGGTCATCGGTCGCCGGTCGTTTGTTGGCAAATGGCAAATGGCAGACAGAATCAGAATCGGAGAATCGCAATCGGAATCGGAATCAGAAACAGAATTGTTCCCCCTACGGCCACGCCCACTTCGCACTATATAAATTAATCAATTACAGAAGCACACACACACCCGCACACCCGCAGAGCAATAACATTTTCGATCCCGAAGAGGAGCAGAGTTGGCCATCAAACGGTGCAGCTCAGCTGTCAATTGGAGTTGTCGTTGCCATGACAGACGATTGCACAAACACAGCGCACAGAGATACTCAAACAGATGCCCACACACACACACAGACCACACACCACAAGCACAGGAAGAAAAAAAGTCAGAAAAAATAACGAAAATTTAGAGAGAAAATAATTATGAATTTAAGATTTTTCTGACCTTAATTAAGGCCATGAAAACTCGTATTTCAGGAGTGAGTTAATGCTGCTTCTACTAAAAAATAAAAAATTAAGTAAAATAAATACATATTTTTTCTGGCTGTGTAGCCTCCGACACTCGACTGAAGGAGCGTATCCTGGCGGTTCGCCTTTGGCTGTTTGTTGTGTGCTCGTCTATAAATCATGTTAATTACGTTATAGCAAATAATTTTCCTGCAGCTCGACCCGCACCAGGCGAGAGTCTTGCATAGACAGATTGTCGCTGGACAAACCCCAAAAAGGATACCCGATGCTGGCTGGTGTCCTTGTTTTTCGAGGAGTCAAGCAGCGAGCACACACACACCACACACACTCGCACGTTCGTCATGTAAAATGCATCAGTTATTTGCGCTCGGTGCCATTGCGGCTGGCAATATTTGTGGTTGCAATCCGAAAGAGCCAGAGAGCCAAAGAGCCACCCACAAGGACCCGCAAAAACCACCCACTGCCACCCAATAAATCCAAGAATTCGATGGAGGGAATATATCCACGTAATGACCATTTCGCACGCTGATAAAAATCTTTTGTTTCACTTTCAATGGCAGCGATGGAATTCTGACGCTTTTCAAAAGGAAACTTCACCAAATATTGAGTTCCTATAATTTATATTAAACTTTTATCATGACTTTAATTTCTATTTTCGTGTCGGTAACAAAACATTTTTCCTAACAATAAATCTAAGCTTGGTTTATCTTTCTTTATTTATTTTTATTTCTGCCCACATTTGATGTGATTTGATTTATTTTCAAGTTGTGCTAAGCCGCTTTCACTTAGGGAAGAAAACCCACTAGTTTTCACAGGACGATGATGAGCTTTGCTCTGAAATTTGGGACAAGTATATACCAGCGCCACTTGCCTCCTCTTCGTGGACAATGGATGTGAAAGCTGCAACTTTAACCAGCTGAAGTGGCAGCTCTTGATGAGGAAAAGGCATTTTCATTTTCCTAACATGATTTCGTTTGCCCTTTTTCCTTCCCATTTTCTACTCTCTCTCTCAGCAGATGGACAAGTGGCTTGACTTCGTTTTCCTTCTTTTTTTTTTCTTTCCGAAATGGCCGCCTGTCGAGATTTTCGACACACAAATGCGAGACAAAGGGCGATAGGCATCTCTCCAGTGGCCTCATCATCGCCCTGGGCTGCCTCGGTGTCGTGTATCGCGTCCATTGTCATCCGTTCATGTGGGTCAGCAGGCTCTTGGTTCGGTTTCGGTTACAGTTTCGGTTTTGGTTTGGTTTCTGCAAAAGTGTCAGTCCACTAATATCGCCAAATACACCGGGGGGAAAAATTAGAAAAGCCTTATTTTAAAATAAAAATTTAATATTAAATCTAGGAAGAGATTAAGTATTTTTAAACACTTTCTTTATAGATTTTAGACAAGGCTCTAAGCTTCTTAATTTAAAAAATTGAATTTATATTGAAGAGGTTGGCCAATTTGTAATTTATTTTAAATATCATATATGAGTTATATTATTTCCAAGTTAAACAAATTTTCTGATGCCTTAATTATTAAATTTCATTCATTCTCAGTTTATTCGTAAAGAATATATATTTGTTTTCAAACATTTTAATACATTTATTCCTGAATACATATATTTTCTCTACTTATAGATTTATTTTAATATTTTATATGAGAGTAAATTCCAAATTGCAACCACTTCTGCCAGTGTAGAGACACTCGTTCTGGCGGAGGAGCATATGTGGCTAATCCCCGGGAAGACTAAGTATGGCAATTGTAAGGCCAACTTCTTTTGGTAAATGGGCCGGCCGCTCGTCTAATGCAGTGGAAAAATGATTTGACTGGAGGCTTCCGCTCTACGGTGGCCCTTCGACTGCTCCACTTATGGCCACCAGTCCGAGTTGCCCTTTGTTGTGTGTTTCCCTTTGTCTTTCTTCTGTGTGTGTGTGGAAATTTATGATTTTCCGAGTGACTTTGAAAATCTTTGGGCTCTTTGGTCGGTTTTTTCTATTTTCGGTTCCTTTCCTTTCGCTTGACATTTCACTTTTGGCGTTAGCGTTTGCCTTTTCATATTTCACATTTCGCATTTCGCATTTCGCATTTCGTATTTTATTTTCGCAGCGCGCCCTTTTTTTCTGTGGTTTTTTGACTGACAAACATTTGGCTCTTGTTTGCCACTGACAAAGGGGGCGGGTCTGCCGCCTCGAATACCCTTTACCAGGCGATTTTCCGCTTCGTGCCAAGGATGTGCACGCACAAAGGACCCGCCGAGTCCGAGTCCGAATCAGAATCCGCGTCCAAAACTCGACAGCTCAGAGAACACGTTCTTCCTTTGCCGCCTTTGCGTACGTGGCGTATACGTTATTTTTTAGGATTTAGGTCGCATTGCCTTTCTTTCGTTTTTTTGGCCTTTGGGGCGTTGCACAATACCACTTGAATTTAATTTTTGTATATTTTCAATATTCTTGAGTTTAATTTAAAGTCAAAGCTAAGTATTATGGTTTTAAAATTACATTAAAGTTTCATTAATTTACTGGACCGATTTATTTTTTCCGAATTTATTTGAATTTAATTAAAATCAATAATATTTCCTCTTAATATTAAATTTAACTTATTGGTTTTGCGTATTCTTTACTTTATATTTATTAAATTTCCAATTTTTTCTTACTCTTTATTTTATATTTAATATTTTATATTATGAGACCTATTTTTTCTTATTCTTAAAACCCTCAATATTTTGTATTTATTAATTTATTTCTATAATTTATATTCATTGAAATTTTGACATATTCTGTTTATTAATTATTATTAAACTTACTTATATTTAAAATTTAATAATTTATATTTATTCAATTTTTGATATATTCTTTCTATTTTTTTTAAATTTATTTCTTAATTATTATAAAACTTATTTACTTTATTCCCCTTTTTGGTATTTTTATTTAACAAAATTTATATTTAACTATCTTTATAATTCCTTTAATCCCTAACCAACTAAACTATCTTAAACTAGCTTAATTTTAAAGAATTTCCCTAGTAGATGCCCCTTAAGACCCTCTCTTAATCGCAGGGCATTTATCATTCGTCTTTGGGGCGGAGAAAATAGCTGTTTCTGCTGTGTTTTTAATTATTTTCTTATGCCTCACTTAAGCCACCACAGCTGCCTTTTCAACCCTTTCAAGGCATATTGAGTGCTTTGTAATTTTTGCGGTTTTTAAGCCTTTTTCCGGCAGCGCGCACCGCGCCCACTCTTGCCTCTGCCTAAAAATAAAGAAAGCGTATCAATAAAAGGGATTTCTTTGGCATGTTGTTGGCTGTTGGCCCCGGTTCTTTCTTTCTTCTGTTCTTTTTTGGTTTTTCGGGCCGACTTTCCCTCATTTTCCATTTTCGCAGCTGCCTTTTGTTGTTGTCGCGATTTAATCTTTGGCTGCTGTGGATAATTGCGAGCTTAAGCATGCGCATAAAAGTCATTACGTTGACTGCCACAGAACGGGCAATTTAGATTTATTCTAATTAGTGGGGCCCCAAGAACCAGAAGCTTCACAAACAACAAAGGCAACACTGGCTGGCTGACTGGCAGTGGCTGGCAGCGGCAGCCCCAAAAACAAACACCAAGAACAACACACGTATTTCAAATGCTAATCAGTGCTCGACGGGAAAGCCAGGGAAAAGCTGGCAGGGGAGGGTGAACATTGAAAAATGTCGCTTCTTAGGCGATGAAGTTGCTTGGAAAATTAAGTTTTGGCCACGAGTAGAACAAGTGACAGCCAGCTGTTGTTAGACAAAGTATTTACTTAGGGTATTGCCGGAATTTCCTATAATATCTCTTATATTGTGATTTAATTATACTCAAGAAGAACATTTTCATATAATTTTAGATAAGATTAAAAATAAAAATATTATATTAACTAAGCTTAGCCACATTTATCATATATTTAAAAATATAAAAATCCCTTATTTCGTGGAATTATATCTATATTTAAACGTCGCTTATATTCTCCAATTTTTATCAACACTAAAAATATTAATTAATAATTTTTATATCCCAGCTTTCAATCGGTAACTGCTAGTCGACTTTCGCCTTTCGACTGGCCCTTTCAAAAATAATTCCCTCACATTTCCAATAGGCAAACAAATTGCCTGACTCCCACGTGTGAATTAGCGCAAATCCCACAGCGAATTTATTTTAATTTAAGAACGATTCACAGAAAAAGAAGAGGCTGCCAAAGACGTTCCCTTTTTATTGTATTTTTTTCGCTGTGTGGGGTAAGTGCAAATCAGCGGCAACTGCTGTTCTGGATTAGGATTTGTGGCCCTTGATGGCTGTGAGTTCTAGATAAAAAGAAAAACAAACAGAAAAACGAAATGTTTAAATTGAAAGAGAGCAGGCAGTGAATAATGAATTTTAAATTACAAAGAATATAGCCTTAAGGGTTATCAATAAAATATAATATAAACAACCCTCTAACACCTGTACAAAAAAATGCAATTTAATTGTTAAATTAAATCAAAGCTTTTTCACAACTTTTTAAATTAAAGTTTGTGTTTGGTCATTTTTTTTTTTATAAAATCAATAAAAGAAAAATAAATAGCATTTGACTAAACCAATGATGCACAAAAAAAAGGAATTCAATTAATAAATTAAATTAAATATTTTTCACAACTCTTTAAATGTTGTGTTTGGTAAATTCTTTTTAAGAAAATCAACCACAGACCAACGTTAATTAAATATTAAAATAAAGAATCCTTCATGTAGTATAACGATTTTATGGTAATTTCCACTCAAGCCTATATTTTAAAACGGAAATCCCTTAAAAAAAAAACCCAAAAATAAAGATATATTGCAGGCTTCCTCAATAGCTAACATCCTCAAATTTATAGACATTATTCATTATTATTATTTCAGTGCTTCCTGCCATTCAAAAGTCATCAAGAAATAATCTATATACTTAAAAAATAAGAAAAAACTCTTAGAAAAAACCAAGACTCCCACCAAAAGTGCAACCAAGCAGCATCTGCAATATTACCCCACTTTATGCCATTATCCATTAAGATTTGATGGCAACTAGTACATATATACCCACTCAAAACCCTATCAACCAATAATTGGCCATCGAGTAACTTCTGCTCGAAAAGTTGGCTAAAGCTTTTGGCGAATGTAAACATTCTTGGGGAGCGGAGCACCCTGGCAGCCTGGGTGGGCATCCCTGGCATCCCTGCCATCCTGCGATGCTGGCATCGTCGTGCCATATTAATTATCCACACAACACAAACACTTTGTTGCAAAACTCAACGCAAAGGCAAACGCAAACGTCGTCGCTGTCTCGGCCATTAAATATTTAACGCCTGCCAAAACACTAATGACAAACACTAAAGCTCGACACTAAATTTGAAATGCTTTAAAATTTTATTAAAGCATCCATTAAGGGGGAGTGCGGCGGCGGCGGCGATCGCAAAATAAGCGCCATATAAAATCAGGCATCGGGCGGGGCGGGGCCAAATAAATTTCACGCTTTAAGAAGATGTGGCTCCCATTGTGTGAGTGTGCGAGTGCGAGTGCGAGTGCTTGTGCGAGTGTTTGAGTGAGTGTTTTGAGTGTTTTGAGAGCGGTGTGAGTGCCGGCGGCTTCGTGATGATGATGACGATGACGATGAGGAGGGGTCACTATTTCCAGCACCAGGGTCGGGTCACACTTTGCTTTTATTGCACGTGCTTGCTTTTAACGATTTGCCTTTGTTCTTACACCTCGCCAACGACGGAAAAAATCGGACAGTATCTGTGTCTGCAGAAAGGTGATGGAATTAATCCTCTGGTCGTTACGAATTTTAATTCATTGCGAGATAGATTTTAGGGGAATTTCCTGTGATCATAGCGAAAGCAGCAGAGATTTATGCCCTAAAAATGTTGGATAATTTGTTAATAATATTTTTTCCATCATATTAATTAATTACCTAGTATTCCCATTCAAATTTAATTCATTTGAGACACCATTTATGACAACCCTCCAGATATACCCAAGATAAAAATAATACCTTAGCTCTGCTGAGCTTAAATTGTTGCATACCTTCTGGCGGCAAGTGGAGTGGAGTACCCAAGGTATCTCTGCGTCGAACTGCTACCCATAGATCTTTAATACATTCCTGGGAAATCCATGAAGAGAGAGAAGCAGGGCTGGGAGGCGGGAAGCTGTGCGTCCTGTGCTTTTTCCCTTACCAAGGCAAACAGCCAGCGACAGCCATACAATTTTAATCACATTAAGTTGGCGCTGTCGAGAGAGAATGCGAGGCGAGACTACTTCCTTCTGCAGCTTGGCGAATGTCTCGGGGAAGCCCCAGTCCCAGCTCCTCGCCCCCGCCCTCCGCTTGTTTGTTTGTTTGTAATGAATATTTGCAAGTTGTGCCTTGAGTTTTCAGTGCAAACAAACTTAAAAACTGTAGCGCACTCAAGCAAAATAAATACTTGAGCAACAACAGCACACAGCCGCCCTCCGTTTTTTCTGTTTTCTTTTTTCGTTTTTTTTTTTTTTTGCAAAAATTTATTTGGTTAAGTGACTTTGAGCCCGAGACTGTGCAAGCAGCTCATGTATGTGTTATTTTTCAGCTTTTTTTCCCGAGCGCGTGTGTGTGTGGGTGTGAGAGGGAGAGGAGCGAAAAGGATGCGAAGGATTCATGCATATTGAAACAAAGTGAGTGCTCGCATTGCGTATACGCAGCGTGGCCTCCAAAACAAATTAAATGAAAATAAACCGCCCCTTTTAGTTCACTCCGAATGAAGGCGTGGTAGCAGGCAATCATTAGCTTAAGGATTGAGGATTAGACTGTTTGGACAAAATGAAAAATGAGCAGAACGGCAAACGGGGAAGGAAAGGGAGTTTCCACAAAAATAATCCAAGAATTTACTGGAAAGTTTAAGCAATCATTTAGGGAAATGCCTCAAACATTTGGCAAAAATAAGTAAGGGAAAAAAATATAAAATTGTGTGCTTAAGAGATTAAATATTGTTTTAAATATTTTAAATATTATACTTATCTTCTTATTATACTTTATAAACTCTAGAAAAACTTTAATAACCTCTAGTTTTAAATCTGTGAAATCCTGTAATAATTGAGACTCCCTATTTTTTTTGGATTTCTATATTTTATTCCCTGTTCGCTGCAGTGGCATTATGGCGCACAAAGAGCGAAAGCTTTGCTCTTCTTTATATGGCGATTATAGAGCCAGTGCCATTTAAGCGACAGAATGCGATGCTAATGACACACTGGCAGACCTTGGCACCCAAATCCCAGGAACCACTGCCTCCTCCTGCTCGATCAGAGCCGGGGCTTCCCCCACAAATGCAAATCCGAAATCAAAAGCTCACCAGTCGGAGAAGGGGAACTTGAAAAGCGGGCAACATGCCGCAACTTGGCGGCAAAAGTACACAATAAATTTGCATGCTGGCTCACACACACATACACACACAGAGGGACTTACCCGACGTTTTATGAATAGAAATTGTTAGCACACAATAACAGGCAGACGGAGCGTGAAACGACAGGGGCGTCGCTCCAAAAAAGGGGTGGGCAGAGGGGGACGACATGTGCATAATGCCTAATAATCCGCATATTGTAATATCTGTATTATACGAGGACTGGCGAAGAGCGAATGTCATTATGTGGCCAACACCCAGGACACGACCCCCTTTCCTTTCTCCTTTTTGGCACACACACACACACCCCACACACCCTGCCATGCAAATATTGTATAAAAATTGCGGCTTAATCACGACGCTGCAACACGAGCAATCTGCAATATGCAATCTGCAACTGAAGCTGAAGCTGAATGCGAATGCGAATCCGTGGCGAATGCCGCTAGCCAACTGCCAAAGTGCCTCAAAAGCCAGTTGGTACGTGCACAGTGCCCCAAAATAGTCACGAACAAGGTGCTTTTAAAAATGAAAAAATAAATCTGCATGTTTTACAAATATTTGTGATATTTTTTTGAGACTAACTCAAACTTTCTTTTGAATTTCAAGTCAGATCTATTAATTTTCACAAGCAAAAGACCTTTTAAAAGCGTATTTCTGGCTTGGCTTAGTGTGCAAATTTGTTATTTTCTCAGAAAATACCTAAAAATTCTAAATGGCATTAAAAATTGCAAAAGAAAATACTAAATTGCAATAAATACAAAATAATAGATGGTTATAAATCGATTTGTTGTATGTTTTGATATTTTTTTAAGACTAAATCAACTTTCTTTTAAATTTCAAATAAGACCTACAAATATTTATAAGCAAAAGACTTTTTAAAAAGCTTATTTCTGGCTTGGCTCAGAGTGACCATTTGTTCGCTCCTTAGAAAATATCTAAAAATACTAAATAGCACTACAAATTGCAAAAGAAAATTCGAATTTACACTAAATACTAAATACTTAATAATAATTGATGTTATAAATCGATTTTCTTCTGAGAATGGGTTTTACAAAAATATATAAAAATTTAGAACCTTTTCGCAGTTAACAAATTACAAAATCGCTTATATTATTTGGCAAAAATTCTATATAATAATTTAAGATGAATTATCTAAAGATAATTTCCAATTTCTTAACCCTTCGGTGAATAGTTTTTCCTGGGCTCTTGAACCAAAGTGAGCTGAGCAAGCGAGGGTTCGTATCAATGTGGAGCTTAGACGACGCCTGCCAGGCTGCCACTGTCAGACGAGTGTCGCTGCCAGTAAGCCCGCTCTCTCCCTTAACCCTTGCCACCCCTTAACCCGGCTGCAGCTTCGAAGTTAACCCAGGATTGCCCCTTTGGCAAGGCTCCACGTGGCCGCCATCGCTGTATTATTTGTGCTCATGTGTGGCCTGCTCCGCTGGATCCACCGATTCCACTGGGTTCCTCTGGGCCACCAAATTCCCATTCCCATTCCCAGTTACCAGTCGCCCCGCCTCTTGCCTTAACCCTTGGCCAGGCTGGCTGGCTGGCTTTTATGCCCGCAGATTTTGGTTAAAAGTAGCTTCCCTTGTGTATTTAATAGTATTCCAGACTCGCCTTCATCTTTTGCCAGCTGCAATTGTTATGTGTGTGCGGTGGCTAAGGGGTGACGGTGACGGGGTGACACAAGGGCTGAAAAGTGTTGAGTTGCCCTCCTTAGGAACAAAAAAAAAGAAAGAAAAAGAGAGGGGAATGATGTCGCTTTTCTGCTTGGCATGCATTCAGTGGCAAAGAGGATGCCAAAGTCAAAGAATTTCCACAGCATCAGATACTTTTGTATGCAAATTTCTCAGCTTTTCTCGAGTTCGGGGCGAGTTTTGGATTTCCATTTCTATTTGAGTTATGCAAGTGCACTGCATATCCACTATACTCCCTTTCAAATACCACTCGCATTCGCATTCGCATTCACATTCACATTCACATTCCATTCCCTGGCATTCATTTCTTGGCTATTTATTTATTTAATCTGTTAAGACTTTAATGGCACAGCAAATGAAATTACAATGTGTAACAACTAAAAATTGAAAGAAAACACAAGTTGCTGTTATTAATTAAATGGCATTAACTGGCAAAGACCAAGTTAAGCCTCTAGACACATTTCCCAGTCATTAGCAATGGAAGAAAGCCAGCCAAAAAATACATAAATTGTTAAGAGAACCCAATAAGTCATTGGAAATGTACACCAAAGAATTCCCAGAACTTGACAACATCAATTATATTAAATGGGAAATGTATAAAAAGCTTTTGGAATTACTTAGCAGTAACATGGCAATAAAAGGGTTTAATTTTATATTTAAAATAGAAATAAATATAAATAATATCTTGAATATATACATAAATATAAAGCAGTCTTTAGAAGTTAAAGAAATAAGACAGGAAGCAGAGCGAGTGGCAACAACACCTGTCATGTTGCCAATAAAAGCCAGACGGCCAGGACACCAGACCGAGTGTGTAATGGATATTGCACTTGCAACATCCGATATCATCCGCTTTTCGAGAACAATTAAAACTAAGTGAAACTGACTGAAAAACAACAGCGTGCAATCACATATCATTAGATTTAATTGATTGCGCCTAACCAACCGCATCCACATCGGCATCATCATCATCAACTCCATCTCCATCAGCAACAGGCCATCGGCAATCACAGGACATTTTCCATTTATCCCCCCTTTTTTTCTAGTTTCAATGGCGACCACAAAAGCGGATATAAAAATGTATGTTGTATGCCACAAAATTTGATTTTAATTTGAAATTGTCAGGGCAACCCATTGGGGAGCAGAGAGAGCTATCGCTCGAGTTCAAATGAAATTGAACACTTGAACATACAAAAAGCGAGCGCTTCGGAATTCGGAATTTTCCCCCTCGTTTCACTCACTTCGAATGGGAAAGGTGGCAGGTAAAAGCAATTTGCAGTTAATTAGCAGACTAAGAGCCACAGAGAGAGGCGTCTAAGCCGGCTCACACAAAGTGCAAGCTGGCCGCAACAAAGATGAAAACTTCAAGTTGACCGCACAAGAGATCTTTTGGCCACATTTTGTGCATCCTGCGAAACAAGGCATTAATTTCAACCGATTTCCTTTGCAAATTCAATTACATTTCTCTGGGCTAATGCGGTGAGAGTTATTTGGCAATTGAGGGAAGGCAGGAAAATAGAGAAAATAGGGAAAATAGGAAAATGGGGAGACAAAAACAATGTCAAATTGTCAGATGGTTTTATGTTCGGGGCTTGGCTGGTGATTAAATGCGTTGAAGAGCACGGAAAATGCATTTTCCACTGGCGGATCTCTCGGTGATGGGTAAATGAGGGTACGGATGAATGCCTGGCTGACTGCATCATCCATCGAATTGACCCCTGAAGCATATGAAGTGGAAAAAAACAGGCTCGCGCACAGCGTCCAGCAAATTATAATTGATGTTGCACTGCCGCAAAATAATTTGTAATACAAATAAAGGAAGGATTTCTGCCACATAATAATTTTTAACAAAGATTAAAGAAGGTTTTTCTGCAATAAAATAATCTAGAACAAAGATAAAGTAAATATTTCTGCCACAAAATAAATTATAACAAAGATAAAAGAAAGATTTCTGGCACACAATAATTCAAATAAAATACAAATATATATTTTTAATAGAAAAACATATTGTAGATAATTGTAGCTTGGCTTAAAGCGCTTATATAATTTCCTAAAAATTATTTAGAAATGAATTCTGCGTTATTCTAATTAAAATATATACTTTAAATAGTAGCAACTCCATAAAAGATTACAAAAAATTAACTTCACACCCCTTTATCCACGTGTAGCTGTGTTAGGAGCCCGTTGAAAAATTTACAAGCATATTGATTCGATCTGATTCGGTTGCAATTTCTGCCTCTGTCCCGCTTCCGCTCCCCCTCCCTGCGTTTCTCTCAGTGTGTGAACAGTGTCAGCTGCTTTTCGGGGCCAGCTGCTGGTCCAGCAGCCGTTACTTAACATTAATTTATGCATTAGTAGTAGCGCTTAAATTAATCAGCGAATGGCGGCCAGCGCCGAAAACAAAAATTTAATTCGCCACAGAAAGCGCTCTCCAAGAATCCTCAATTGAGTGCAATTAAAGAGAAAGGCGTTAAATTCGTTAAGAGCTTAAAAAGAATTAACACAACTAAAGACAAAGCAAAATGTTTCTTCTTTCATTTAAAAGGGGGAAAGCCCTAAAAGGGAGGCAAGAAACCAAGAAAAAAAAGGGGAAAAGGAAAAGGAAGGGTTTTAATTGTTCTTAAGGGAAAATATTTTAATTCACACTTTACATATTTTACTAAGCACGTTTACGTTTATCTTTTTGTCGTTACAGAATCATCAGATATAGAAGCATAAGAATTTTTGAAGGCCTCAAAGTTGGGTAAGTGGGAAGTTTTTAAATACTACGTGTATATTTTATTGGAAGAAGTAAGAACTTTCTCGATAGAAATATATATATATTTTCCTAGAAGAAGTAAGAACTTTCTCGATAGAGAACTCCAACTGACTTCAATGGCCCGGCCACAGATAGTTGTGGCGCCCTTTGCTCCACTTACTTATTCAGCAGAGAGTTCATAACGCCAATTTTGGCCTGGCCAGGCGGGCTCTTCATTCTCCACTTCCATCTGTCAGTTGTTCAGTCAGCCAGTCAGTCAGTCAGTCAGTCAGTCAGTCAGTCAGTCAGTCAGTCGGTCAGTCAGTAAACTGAGCTCAGCTCGGGCGAATGATAAATGGCTGACATTGTGGATTGTAGGCAACATTAAGCGTTGTTGAAGCACCGCAGATTGCAATCGTTGAGGCACCCTCGCGCCCTCTCTCTCTTTCTAGGACTCCATAGAGTCCTTCACCGGCCACACCCCTAATCCCACCAGCTGACACCCCGCACTCAATGCCGGGTTACTTTTACGGTTTTTCATCTTGCCCCAGGTACAGGTCCAGGTGGGTCCCAGGGAGTGCTGGTTTTTGTAAAATATTTCTTTAATATATTCGATAAAGGATAAAATTATGGCTTTTAAATGTAAGAAAAAAATTAATTTAAGCGAGGAAAATAAGTGTATTAAATAAATAAATAAATAAATAAATTATAATGTTTTTACTCAAGTTAGCTTAACCTTCATATAAATAAAATATCGAAATTTATAAGTTATATTATATAAATTATTAAAAGCCTACTGCTATTGCTTCTTAAACTTTCCATTACATCCTTTTATCATCACACCAAAATCCTCACGTGTTCTTGAGATATTTTTATAAATTATTATACCAAGTTTCTATAGCATTTTCTTCAAGTCTCTCTCTGAATTTCGCTCTTATTTATATTGAATATAAATCCATAATTTACAGAGCATCTTCCCGTTGACTCCTCCAAGTTAAGTTAATTTTTCTGTTGTTGTTGCCCGACTACCACCAACTCACTCACCTTTGGCCCCCAGCAGTAGTCACTCTCTCTCCACGATTTTCCCTGACAGCCGGCAAACTTGTAATTTGTAATGTCGAGGAGAGTGCCGGCGTCGTCGTCGTCGTCGTCGTTGGGTCATGATTTTCAAATGAAATGCATTTCTGAACTTTTGCGGTGATTTAATGATGTGCCGGGGCCCGGAGTCCGGGCAAGTGGCTGCCTTCCTCTCTCTGTGGGCTCTCTGGGCACTCGGCACTCGAGAATCATGATTCATTTGAATCGAGAAGCGACACGAGTGGAGCTCATCCGAGGCAGGTGCTTGATTACAAAGCGCTTGGATTGATTTGAAAACATGATAGCCTGAAACCAAATCAGAAAGACCCTAATCCAAACCGATATTGTCAACGGAGCGCGCCCATTGAGTTTGCGGTTCTAATTAGCTGCAATTAAGTGATTAAAAGCCATCAACCCCCAATGGATATAGATGTGGATCTGGTCATAATTCAGGCATCACAAAATTCCGGCTGTTTCCTCTGCTGTATTTTTTTTTTTTTTTCGTGCATAATAAATGCCAATTAATTATGACAAGAACAGTTACAAAATGAAAACAGCAGCGTATTTTCTGACAGATAAATCTGTAAATTGTCAGTTATGGAAATGCGGCCAGCAACAAAATATTGTGATGACTTTTTAATTAAAAACAATAAAATTGTTTGTCGTATTATATATTGATTGGTTGGCGAAATGAATCATCAGAGAGAGGTTTTGCATTTTTTTTGTTCCTGCATTTTTGTGTTTATCAATTCCGGACAAACGGCGACAGGCAAAGCCAGCATAAGTCCGATTATCTCGGTTCAGTTCAGTGACTAGTATATATACTATATTTATCAATATGCGAGTATATATACAGGCTATAATAGCCATGGCCGTTTTCCGAGTTTTCCGAGAGGATTTTGCAGTTTATCCCCCGATTGATGGACTGCTGCTGCCCCGCATTTTGTTTGGCAAATATTTTTGGCAATTTGATTGCGTTTGGCAATTTTTATGAGGCCTAGAGTTCAGGTGAAGTTTAAAATAATCGCATTTTATATTTTAAAGCTCTTTAAATAATGGGGGACTTGTGTTATGAGCATGAATATAAATGGTCCAAATATTAATCATTTAAAATCCATTATGAATATGGCTAAGAAAATAATAGGCATATAGCTAAAAATATTCAACTTTATAAAGGTAATTTAAAACATTTACCATATATTTATCACATATTTACTGACTTTCTAATTATATTTTATTTAATTTATATTTTATCCTAAGAAATAATATTTTTCAAACTAAAATTATTTTTTTATATATTACTTAAATACTTCAGCCCCCTCCCATCTGTTGCTGTATACACACACCCAAGACTATATAAAAATATTACCCATACGCCTTGTTGGCCGCCCAATCAAATATTACCCATACGCCACGCCGGTTACTTTATAGTGCAGAGGGTTGGGGGGGAAGAAAAAGCAATGTCCAGTTATTAGTTCGATTTGGCTCAGTTCAGTGGCGTTACCAAAACTGGCCAGCAAACAAATGACCGTTTTATGGACGGCAATCAAACACAAGACCACAAATACTTCAACTCATGGAGGAACGAATGTGGAATGTCTGTATGGCATCGAAGGCACCAGCCAGATATGGACGCCAACGCCATATGTATGCGCATTGGATCCCTGCCATCATCATCATCATCATCGTGGCTTGGCAAAAGTTCCAATTTTTCACAGAACTCGACCACAAAATAAAAAACACATTCTTATTACAAATCGTGGCGAGTGGCGGTGCCAAAAAAAAAAAGGAAAATAAAGAAAAAGAAAAACCAAAAAGAAAAAGTATGTTTTCATTCCCATAAGTGAAAAGGAAGGAGGCCGAGGGATGGACTGACGCACTTATTTTGCGCTTTGAATCCAATCACGTACCAATTTTCCAAATTTAACCTTTTTGAGCCTCCGCGCCGGGAGCTCAGTAGCTCAGTAGCTTTGGCTGCCAATAAAAACCATTTGCCAGAGTGAAATTTATATGGGCGCGTCGATAAAGAAGAGGAAAAAAGGAGAAGAATGTATTGGCGGAGCGAAATGGTGTTGGGGGCCAAAGACCACCGCAGGCCAAGCGGCCTTTGAACCATTTCAATTGACCGAAGGCCAGGCCGGCCTCTTCTCAGTTACCAATATGCGAGTACCCCTTACCTGGTTCACAAAAAAAAGCTCTAGATATTGCCAGGGCAGTGAGTTCGTGACACAAGGGATTTTCTTTTAAATTAAAAAATTAAAATGTTTAAAATTATCCAGATGACAAATATTAGAACTCGCAGATATTTTTATTTAATGTACAAAATGTTGTAAAAATATTCTTGGTTACGAAGTGATTCACTTTAAATGGCTTACAATCTAATTTAAATAATTTTATTTGCTTAAATTGCATTTCTCGAAAGAAAATTATATTAATTTAAGTTTAGATTATATTTTAAAATATGTTTATTCCTGAAATTTATCAAACATTTTAGCTCTGATATATATTAGATTATTGATATTTTAAAATCAAAGAATAACTTTCCATAAAATATATATTTCATATATTTAAATTGCATATTTTGTAATATTTTTTGGGCTTCATTTTAATGACTTCAAAGTCCGTTCTCGTGAGTCCACCTCTAGTGGGATTTCACTTGGTTTTCAGTCGATTTCCATATTAATTTCGTAGTCTGCATAATTTGAGAGGATGTATCTGTACCACACCCTTTCTCGATCTTTTAGGCTACATAAACACGGGAAAAAATATTGTATATCCTATTTACTTATTAACAAGTTATTATTTTTTTTTTAATTCAAAATAAATCTTTTTTTTTTCTACGCATTCAACAAATAACAGTGAGTGTCAAATAACTTTATTAAATTATCGTTAAATTGCCTATGTTTTTGTCGCTGTGTACTACTAATAAACTTTAAGACTTCTGTTTCCGTTTTTAAATAAGGCCAAGACATTATCTTGCGTTTTGTGTTTTAAGAAAACAGTTTGGGTAAGCTGGTTTTTATTTTTGGCCCCTCAATTTATTTTAAGTTCAGTGTGCTGCTTTTTATCTTAGCTTTATATCTATTTAAATATTAATATATTGCCTGATTTGTTTATTTGGCTTTAAGGTCAAGCTTATATTGTTAAACTCTCTAAAATAAAAAATAAACTGTCCATTTTCTTCCTCTGTATACTCTGCTTATGCTCTTTTTATTTTGAACATTTTTTTCCAGTATCTGTGTGCTTGGCTCCCTTGCCTGTAAGCGACACCATAAAATATTGAACGTGTTGAGCACACACGCGGGCACAAGTGCACTCGCCACTGCACTCATACATGTGTATGTGTATGTGTGTGGGGGGGGGGTACACTCACTGGTCTCGAGTTCGCTTCTCGATTGTGGGATTCCGGATTCTGGACTGCCGATTCTCGGGCAACGAGTGTGTTCCGCTGGCTGGAGGAGCCTTGTTGTTTCGTTTGTGTTTTCTTCTTTTCCACGCCGTGGCACTTTTGGCTTTTGTTGCCAACATCCTGTCCCCCTCTCGTTTCCCTCAACTTCAGTTCAACTTTGACCCCCAGCGACCCCGTTACGAGTGACGCCTCATTTTCTTTATTTCTGGCGGCAGCACGCGCATTACATTACATTACAACATGGCCGGAATGGGTCCCAAGTCCGCATCCTCATCCCTGTCCAGGCGAGAGAGAGTCGCCTTCCGACTCGCATTTCGGCCATTTCTATTCGAGGAAGTGCGAGTGCGAGTGCGAGTGTCAAGTGAGTGTTTGAGTGCTCGACTTATTCATGGATATCCCCCAAGTGATGGTGCAGAGTCGGTTCATTAATGGAAAAATACTTGAGGCATTATCCAAACTAATTGAGATATTTCTTGAATTTTTTAAAGGAATATATGATGTACAAGGATGAGGATCCTATTAAGCAATGTAAATATTTATTGCCCATGTCAATGTCCGTGTTACTCGGTTTTATGCTTGCCATAAATCCCTTAGGATTTCCCTCAAAACGGATATCGCTTAATCAGCTAAATGCGTGTCCTTGGAACTTTTAAAGCCTTTGCCTGTCCCTGGTCCCTGTGGCTTTTTCACAACTTCAGACTCCCGGGCTGGCGCGCTCCCTTGGCAAGCCAACGGCTCGATTTTTTCGGTACAAAATGATGCCATCTGTTCGACGTTTAATGCCCCGGGGATGGGATGGCGGGGTCTTGGCCAGGCCATTGGCCATTTGTCGTGCAACACTTTCAGCGCTTTTTAATGCAGTGGCTGCATAATTTTACGCCCGTAAGTCGCCTGCATTATCCGGGCCATAAATCGGACACGACTTCGCCTTCCCTTTCCTTTCTTTTCCCCTTTTTTCCCTCCCAGCTTCCTGCGGAGAATGGCAGCCTTGGGTCCCCAGGACCTGTGTGGCGGCGCAGTTAATTTTGGTCAGCGGGCAGCTCGATTTTCACACGATTTGCCCCAACTCGCATATCCGCATATCCACATCCTTTCGGATTCAGGGACTCTGACTCGCCTCGACTCACCTGACCCGAAAGCCACTTAAGAGCCATTCAAATTACGTTTCATTACGCTTATTGAGGGGGCAGGGGGTGCAGAAACAAACCTTTTTTATGGCCGACAGGTGACTACGAATTTTGGGGGCATTCTCGCCTTCGGAATATCGTGGAGTGGCAGAGAGGCGAGAATTACTTGAGAAGTAATATCTGAGAAACCTATATCGGATTTTGGTAGTAGAGAAAGGCATCTTCTTTTATCATTTAAAGTGCTTTTGGGCTTCAGATATTATTTAATTAATTTAACCTATCTGTGGGTAATCATTAGTCGTTACATCTTCAGAGTTTGTGAATTCGTTTTATGGCCTTCAACTTTTAAATTCAATTTATTTACTTTTTTTGTTGGCCAGCCAAAAGTTATTGATTTAATTCGTATCTGGGGAACGCTTAATCAAAAATACTCGAATATATGACGGCCTTGGCTCCACCTCCGCATCCATTTTCCTGTTTCCCGACATCCAACCTCGGACTTCGGACTGCGGACTTCAGACTATGGGAAAAATCGAAGGAAAAGTTGCGCCCCGCAATTTGTTGGCCGGGAAATGCGAGCGTGAGCTCGTTAGGGCATCTCCGCCGAGATAGTTTTCTTCACAGAAGTCCGTCAAAGAACCAAAAATATTAATTTTTAAGGTATTTATTGGGGATTTATCAGGAAGTTTTCATACCTAAATTAAATTAATATCAGAAGTATACATTCTTGTTAACCCTTTTAAATTAAATTGCTTTTGTTTTATTTACTTAATTTTGTATTAGCATTTATTAATAGTGCCTTAAACGCTGTTAACTTGAAAACAATCTGGCAATCCCCAAGTACAGTTCCGCCAAGCTTCAGGCTATTCCTGTCAAAGTGACAGTTCGCCAAACAACAAGAAAAAAAAAGAAAAAAACGGAGGCGATAGCGGAAAGGAAGTCGGCGGCTAGAGCCAGGTGAGAAAATCAGTGAATGAATCTCATCCGAGAGTTTCGCACTTAAGAGCGGCCGTTGAAAAATAGAAAATAAGCAACGGACGGAAAAGGCGAGATCCTGTCCAGGTCCAGAGTTGCCTGCAACTGAAATGCCCACCAGACAATGCAAAAAAATATATACAAAAAAATGCCGGCAACTCGGCAAGGTGAAAAAATAAGAATGGCCGGGCACAACACAAATAAAATGCGAAAATGCTGTGCGACAAGAACAACAGAGCAACATTACGGGAAAAAAAAGGAAAATAAATAAATAAAAAAGGAGAGAAAACAGCAAGGATGGTGAAGAAATCTTGTGCTCTGCAGCAGTGGTAAACTTTTGAATAATTTATCCAGCGTTGAAAGGACGTTTTCATTAAAATTCGCCAACGTATTTAAAGTGCGAGATAACTCCCAGAGTGGCGATTATTCAAGTGAGTTCATTTGCCTGCTAGGAATGCTAAATGTGCCCGATATGCGGCGAAGAGCCCACATATATAGCGTAGCGCCCGGAAAATGTGTACAAATGACAGCGACACAATCCTGGTGTATCACGAGTGTGTGTGTGCCAGCGGGAGCCCAAAATTATTTGTTACATTCCTTCCATATGCCCAAGAGTCTCCATAGATCACGGGGCTATCAGGCTTTGAAATAGGGGATAATAAATCTGTATAGCATATTTTATTAACTCTGGGCAGGATCTAATTTTAAAAGAATTTCTAATAATTTCATGGGCTTTTTGTTCTAAATTAATAAAATATATAAAAATCCTCGAGGGCTACCTGAAACTATTTATGATATTTCCCTATTTTTTCTTTAGGGTATTTGTGTTTATTTCCTGCATTTTTCACCACCTCTCTACAAGAACAATAAATACGTAAAGTTTCATTGGGAAAATGTTTATATATTTTTACAATTTAATTCAATTTTTTGTGTCTTGCCCTCACATATTTTTTTCCACAGGATAAATGGGAGCAATGTTTGGCTGTAATTCGAATGCAGTGTTATTTTAATGCGCTTCATCATGTTTTCCGTTAAATGCTATCGCTAATTTGTGTTTTTGTTTACTGAAAAATGAACAAACAATTTGTTAATTTGGGGCATACACTAGAATTTCTATTGACTTTGGGTGTATCTATTAATTTGTTGCTTCCTTTCGAACTTGGCATAATTTTGTGTCCCTTTCGGAGTGACTTCCTTTTCTATTCAAACTTTAAACTTCCTCCATTTTATCTCTTAAACATCCTCTCCCTTTTGTTGGCTTTATCACTGGCTATAGTTGTAGTTATAGTTTTGCTTTTGCCTTTGGCCAAAATTAGCCATCTAAATCATGGCCAGCATTTCCCCTTGACCATTTCAATTCCCAGCTCCCAGCTTCCAGCTCTCCCTTGCTGCATTTCTATTTCTATCTCGAGTATTTGTCAAAAGTGGGAATCAACGTAACATAAATTTAATGTCTGAAACAGACAGAATAAAACGAGGGAAAAAAGCAAGCCAGAAAGATGAAAAAGAGAGTAAGTTTAAAGCACAAGAAACATAATTTTATTAATTCTCCCTCTATTTTTGTCTCCATTGTCTTTGTGTGTCTCTGATACCCTTTCCAAAGCTATAAATCACAAGAGTATTAAACATCTTTCGGATATATTTATAAGATGATTTATTGCTGCAAGCAAATTCTAGAAAATATGACTTTAGCTTAATAAAAATATATTTTTATCTTTACTTTTGAATAAAGTTCTATAAAAGTAAAACTTATTTTATTTTGTGAACTCTAATTTAGTGCTTAAACTAAAATATTTTTTTAAGCTTCTTATAACTGGCCTTAAAATTCCCATAAAATGTTTGAAGAGGTATTAATCTATTCGTTATCCAATTCTTAACCACTCCTCTTATTGTGCTTTGTTTCTGATGTTGTTTTAAGCTGAAATATGGCGCATTCGCTGCTGCATATCTCGCGAAAATATCGCCACATCCACAGCCACATGTAGTTCTGTTTATAAGGCAAGCATGGGCGTTGGCAGGAAAAAACAAAAACTGTAGAGGGGGCGCGCATTACCGTTGGCTACAAAACTGCACCGCACTGGGGCTGGCAATTTTCTTGTTGCGAGAGGGAAAAGCCAGGGACCCAAACCCAAACCCAACACGCGCCCGCCATTTCCATTTTATTCTGCTCCTGGGCAGCGTCGTTTCATCGCGCAATTTCCGCACAAGTGTTGGCAATATAAAAATAGCGACAAAATATAAAAGTAATTTATGTTTCGCCTTTTTCCATATCATTTCTATATGCATGAGCTGGGGCACTCACTTTGCCTGGGCCTGGGTAGTTTATAAAAATGTTTATACATGCTGCATCCTATATATGTAAATAAAAATCTGTATATGCGCAACGGGCTCATCCATTTTGATATATGAAATATGCATGCTGATGCGCTCGTTTGTATGCGCCAAACTGCATTTAATTTATTAAAATATATAGTTTGCAGTGTTGGATAACGGTGTCTGATGCATGCATAACTATAAGAAGGTGCCATTTTTGAAAAGACTTCTAGAGGGGGTTGTCTCAGAAAGTCTCTCTTGAGCTATTAAGTTCGAATTTTATAGGAAGCCAAGCCTAGAAATATGGTAATTGTTCCCTGAACTTGAAATCAATTTAAATACTGCATTTAATTTATTAAAATATATAGTTTGGAGTGTTGGATAACGGTGTATGATGCAAGTGATCGATGATAAAGGTCCATTTTTGAAAAGACGTGTAGCAGCTCCCTCTTGGGCTATTAAATAAAAATTTGGTAGAAATGGTAGTTGTTCTATGGAAAATAAATACTGCCTAAAAGCATGCTACCTTAATGTACTTATATTATTTGAGAATAATTAGAATAATAATTAATTAGTCTAGTAGAAAGTTAAGCTTACTCGTAGAGTTGGTTTTATAATTATTGTTTGTGTTAAGGGGTTCTGTTGGTTTGAAACCAATTTAAATGCCCGCAAAAGTATGCTACAAAAACGTATTCCTTGAGTTACAGACGATTTCAAGCACTGTGGGAACTCTAATTAGAAGGATTGAGTCGGAGATATTATTTTTTGAATGAAAACATTTTAAAAATATGAAACCAACCCTAAAGAAGTCAAGAAAAATGTTTTACCTCTTACGTGTTAAATTCCGACTGAATTTCAGGAGTATTTAAACCTTTTGCCTCCTTTGTTAAATATGTAGTATTTTTTTCATTTGATTAATCATAATCCGAAGCGATGCCTCATCCATAATTGATTGGCATTCTTGGCATTCTGTCGCTTTCAATTTGATTAACCAATTGCATCGTTGAAATTTACATGAACCGAAAACCGAAATTAAATATGTTTAGTCCGAAATCACATTTCATTATCGTCCGGCAGCGTCGGCGGCTGCATAATAATGTGGTCAGCCGCAAATAGCGACCACGCTTCTGCCTTTGCTGCCATTATATAAGCACCCACCTGGAAAACCCACCTGCCACTCATCATACTTAATACATATATGAATGCACACACATACTGTCAAATCGCATTGCAAAAGACCAAAAATACTCATGAATATATCAACAGCGGCATTTACTCGTACTAGATTCATTTGACAGGATGTGGCAGCTAAATCCTTGTGAGAGCAAAACCGAAATGCAAACATAAATGCACATAAATATACATGGGAATATATATATAAGCTGATATTTGTGTAATCGATTTCTAGTCATGTCACTCCATTAATAATCTTTTTTTTTCTTTTTGTATTTATTAAGAAAACGATTCGATTTGGGTAATTTGCATTTTAGCGGCGGTTTTGTAAGGAAAGAGTATAGAATTCATTACTTAAGATTGTTAAAAAACCAAATTACAACAGCCATTTAAAAAACTGTATTATCTACGTTTAAAAGATTTTTTAATGCAAAATTACCTTTATTAATAAAAATATCAATTATGAATCCTCGTTCAAATAAAATAATATGTGACAAAAACGAATTCTTAGGCTATCACCATTGTCAAATTAATTAAAAAACCTTCAATAAATCCCAAATAAAATTTAATACAAATAATAAATATTATAATAAATAATACAAATAATGTAATAAATATAAAATACATATTTCAAGAGCCCTGCCTAACTTGTCCTCAGAAATTGTACATAATTTGTGCCAACAAATGGACGCCTGTCATATATATTTAAATATATTTTTTTTTTGTTATTTCTACGTATGTTCTTTTATTGTTCATCAAGTATGCAGGCAGGGAGACAGATAATGACAGTGCGGAAGGGAGCGAGCGACTGACCCCCCACGGGAGCAGCAATTCAGAAAGTTAACAAATCAAATTATGCAAACGTCAACAGCAAAAAATTAGACGACAAAAAAACAGAAAAAAAATGAACAAAAAATGGGAGAAAAAAACGAACACAAACAAATTTGCAAGCGACAAGCAAAGGGAAAATAAAATCTGACTCCGTAATATGCCAAAAACTGTGTTCATAGTGTAAAAATGTCTATTTACATAGCCATGCATCATGGAGCGTCAGAGGGGGGATGCCCAAAGAAACTGCACAACAACAAAAAAAATTAAAATATCTATATGGAAAAGTTCATAAATTTCCCGGGAAAAACCAGAGTAGAGTGGCAAGGGGTCGGCACAGATTGCGGCAAACTATTTGCAGGCGGCAAAAGTAAAATGCAAATAAATCCCCAAATGCCAGTCCCCCATCGCAAGTGTGTGTGTGTGCAACACACACTAAACACAACAGGAAACAACGGGAACGTGTTCACGTTCGTCTTTAGCCATCCGTCCGTGCCACGCCCAATTTTCCGCCCATTTGCCCGGCTGAAAGATAACCGAGGGGAGCAACGGCATATGTATGCAAAATATGCCCACCTGGAAATCTGAAAAAAAAAAATATGGAAAATAAAAAATGCAAAGCCCAAAAAGGCGGACCAAATTCGTTTATAAATCGTTGGTCAGAAAAGTGTGTGTGTGCCAGCAGCAGCAAGCACTATCATCTGTGGGATTCATACGCTTTTAATGGAGCACACACTTTTTGGGGTCAGACGAAGGGTTCTGGTTGAGCGAAAGGCCAAAGGTTATTACTGGCACAATTAATAATAATATTTGAGAGGCAAGTGTCGTTGCTGAGCGAGCGGGTTTTTTTCCTTAATTATTTTAATTATTTAGGAACAGATATAAGGGACTTAGATTTAAATGACGTTCTTCTTAAAATTATCAATTTTTATTTACTTTTCTAAGATTTATCTAACAACATGAACTATGCCTAGCTTGAGCCTTTAGTAAGCTTATTTAATTGTATAATTTATGCCCTTGATTTTTTTAAACAAATTCCAAATTTAATATAACATTAAAAACACTTTTCTTTCGCTCTCTAAAATATACAAGTATATTCGAAAAATGGTTTAATCCAGACTGACCTAATTCTGAACCCTGTTATCCCTGTTATCCCTGCCATTTTTCCCCCAGAGATTACCCCGACGACATTCCACATCAAAGGCACTCCGTCTGTGTTTTTTTTGTTTTCTGCGTATTCCCCGAGTGGAAATCATTGACAATTCGCTGACGTCTCCGTTCCCCGAAACCCCAAAAGCCCCCAGGAACTAGGAAATAAAAAAAAAGAAATATCTAAAAACGAGAAAATAAAAAGGGCAGCGCACAGAGCCAGCTGGTAAAGTGAAATTTGTGCTGGCACACGTGGAAGCATTTTGTCGGACCGGAAGTCGCATAATTTCAAAGCGGAAACAACTAATTTGATTGTATTTAGCACCAGCCTGGGACGGGGAGCAGAGGGGCCTTTTTGGGAATGGCTTTTATCCAGGCGAGACCAGCTTAATGAGCAACTTTTTAGTTGCAATTAGCCGAAGCAGAAACATCGAGTTCAGCCGAGTTGAATTTTCCCAGAGAGTGGTGAGTCCCGGTCCCGGGTTCTCTGTGGTTTTTCCCACAGTTCACTTTCATTTTTGCCAGCCAGAGAAAAGAAGAGGAAAATGTGCTAACTTTTTAATGTGCTCAACTGCTGTCCAAAGCCTCTCTAGGGGGAGGGAAAATGGGAAAGGCTCACTCACTGACTCACTGACTGGCCCGATATCAAAATAAACGACTCTAGCTATAATGCCTGGCAGGTCAGTAGCTGACAGCTGTGAAACTATCCAAAAACTGACGCACTCTCTGACTTCTGGCAGGTGAAATGCACCGAAACTTTCCATCGCTTGATTAAAAACTTCAGGTGAAAGCGAAAGCGAAAGCGCTAACTAATTTTAAACTTTTGCACAACGCGTTAAACTTGTTAAAAGTCTGGGCTTTATTATTCATTATTTTTGGCTTACAACTTGGAATAAATTGAAACATTTTTGTTCCTAGAGCTATTCTTACAGATTTCCCCTTAATTGCTATACTAATGAATGTTTTTCCACTTTTTCCAGATTTACTTTCTAGGTAACAATTTTGATATTGGTTTTTCCTTTATTTCCCCTTGGGAAAATCGCAACCGGAAAGCGATGCAATTTATTAGAACTAACAAGCTCATATATCATGCACGACGGCAAGCTGCTCGCTGCGAGAATCGGGCAAAAGTTTACAACTCAATTTGTTCGGACATCCCGCAGAACATATCCATAGTTAATGATCCTCCGCCGGGCGCAGTTAATATTGCAAACAACAGCGAAAAATGAGGGGGAAAACTTTTACGGATTTCGGGGGGTTTTTCCCGGCAAACCTTTTTGACAAGCGTCGCAGTCATAACTTTTTTGCCGTTCTAGTTGTTGCTGTTGCCGTTGTTATAATTGCTCATTACGCTGGCATGTGCCACGCCCCCAACAGGCACCCCTATTCCATGCCCATAGCCCACTTTCCCAGCCACCCCTCTCATTTTGCAGCTTTACAGCTCGCCACAATGAAACTTTTCAGTTGATTTTATTATTTTTTCTCCGGTTTCCCTTCGTTTTTTTATTTTGTGTTTGCTGTTTGATGCCTTCGAATGGCAGATTTCCTGCCGAAACCGAAACTTTTCTCTAGGCCCGAATTAAAATGGTATAAACATGGTCAAACACTGAAGACCCTTGGGTTCCCCAAATATATTTCATATATATACTTATTTTAGTGTTTTTTGGGTTGAGCTAATTAAAATCATTTCATAAATTTGCCATTTTTGTTAGGCATAAACACCAAAAAGGGAAAGAGTTCCTGGAAAATGGCAGTCCGAGTCTAGAGATGGTCATTAGGTAACTCTATTACTTATTAAATAAATATATGCCTTCATTTTAAACTCATATTAATAAAAAAGGCAAGAAGTTTTGGCTTTTGTAAATTATTTTATATGTGAATGTATTATTAACTGCTTGCCAACACTTATTGGTAAATATTTTCACTCTAAACAACACTACTTATTTTTTTAAACTATGGAAATATTGTATGTTTATCGATTTTATCATACATTTTTCATTTCAGCTTAAATGACCTGGCCAACACTGGTGTACTTGCTTCATATAAACATTTCCAACACTATACTGGTTCATATCCCGGGTAAGTTTAAAGCTTAATTAATTTTACATAACTTGTAAGTAATTCTAATGATCATTTTTAAAATAATTGGAAGGCAAACAATGACATTAATTTATATTAATTCCCTTTTGAACACTGTTCCCATCTCCAAGGCAAACACAATGAGAGGCCACGAACGACCTTCCTCTCGAACTTGAGTTCAGTTTGCTTAGGTGATGGAATTTTGGTTGGGGCGGGCATGAATGGATGGATGGGTGGGTCAATGGAACCGGATGGACTTGGAACTGGTCTTGGTCTTGGTTTTGGACTGAGAGCCTGCGGCTGGGACGCGACACGTGCAACGGGCGCGTCAAATAGGAATTCATTAACAAAACGTTACACAAAATTTTAATTAAATATTAAAACATAAAAGTTTCTGGCGAGCGCAATATTTCTCTCTGCGCTTGGCGACAGCACAATTTTTGCGCCCAGACCTTGGGGGCACTTGGAGC
Source organism: Drosophila lacteicornis (assembly GCA_008044355.1). NCBI lineage: Eukaryota > Metazoa > Arthropoda > Insecta > Diptera > Drosophilidae > Drosophila > Drosophila lacteicornis. Next base: position 90,034 of record VNKF01006259.1, read on the forward strand.
CGCCCCCAAAAAAGCCGGGATGACAGCGGGCTTTTGTTGTTGTTGGTTTTTGGGGGGCAAAGTGTGGGCAAGTGACGGTGCTTTCAGTAATAGAAAATTAAGTTCTATTTATGTGCAAAAGTTCCTCATTAAAATCGAGCAGGCAAACTTTGATTAAACTTGCCCGCCGCCTGCCTCTCGCTTTTATTTCTGCTTAGTTTCCTTTTATTTTTTTTCTTTGAGTATTTATATATATAAATTTCTTGCTCTTGTTATTGGCCAGAGCGGGGCAACAGTTTGTTTTTATGCGACAAAACTTGTCGATAATTTAATTAGTGGAATTTCCTAGCCGGACACAATGCCGGGGCAATAAATGCCGGCCGGGAGAAGACAGCAAATTGCCCATAAGACTTGAAAGCAGAGAGCTGGGAAACTCTGGAGTAGGATTCAGCAGGATTCAGGATAAGTAGAAGGGCGTGGCAGGCGACAGAACGCCGCTCGGCCTGCCTGCGGGCATTTAATGTATCTTTAATTTCCCCTGTGGTTCATGTCGCACACAATCAGAGAAACAGCAGCGCTAGAGATCTCCCCGTTCCGGCCAGAAAACCTACATATACATGTGGCCACATCTACATACTCGGGTTACAGAACATAATATATATATATATAGAGGGAGTATGTGGGGCACACGTGTATGTTTCCGCTTACCTTGAATAGACTCACATGCGGTTATCTGGTGGATTTTGTTTTTGTTTAAAATATTTTATAGTAGTTATAAAACATAACTATTTTATTCAATTACAAACATCTGAAAATATATACATATTTCTTTAATAATATCTAAAAACCAACTTCAAAATTAAAATATCTAAAGAATTTTCAAAATAATCCTAACCGTATGACCATTATTGTGAAAAAAAAAACTTAAGGAAATGGCTTACAGTCCCTCCTGCCTGGCAATCACACATGAGTGAGTTGCTCCCCAGTCCCTACCAAAATTAACATTGTCGTCATCCTCATCGTCATCGTCAGCATCGGCGTCAGCCGTGGCCAGTGCGAAATCCAAATACAAATTGGAATTCTAGACAGAGACAGCTCTTTGGCCTTAGAGCCACGGGGAAAGCCCTAGACAATAATAACGACTTGTAGTTAATGCCATCAGGCTAAGAAGCCTCGGGCCACGGGCTTTAACATGGGGAAAATCCAAAAAAGAAAAGATGTACCCTTTTTAATTTGAGTTTAAGACTTCTGTGGGGGCTTCGGGCTAATGACGCCCTTGGGGAAATGCCCATCGATGCCCGATGACCCATGACTAAAGGGAGGCAGTGGCTGGGCAGTGCATCCAATTAACTGTGAACATAGCACCGTCCTCATATAATCAGGACCTGGCTTCGGCACAAGCAAATCAATGCGAGCGAGCCAGTCAGTCAGTATTCATGAGTCATTCACTCACTCACCCCATTCATTCATTCACTCATTGATTCACTCAGTTGCCCATTTTCGGGGCCATAATTTATTAGGCATGCAGTGATTGGGCACTGAGAAAAGTGACAGTAACTTGTGGGTTTTTTAATAATTTGTAATATTTCTAAATAAATAGAAATAACCTAAATTTTAATATATGTTAGAGCAGAAAATAATTGTTTGGCAGTTGATTATTAATTTCAAACACAGAAAATATGCCTAAAAAAATTTAATTAAAATTTAGGTAAAGCTATTATCCTATAGAAAATTTGTACAGCATTCTTTTAGACACTTAAATAAGAGATTTGAGATAAATGAGAAATTAAATAAATAATAAATATTCTTAGAAATATGAAATACTATGGTAATCAGCAAAAAGATTAATAAAATATTTAATCACATTAAATTCAAACGCTTTTCTCTCAGTGAGCCCTTGCTAGCTACGAGGTGTGTCTGACTTTGATTTGATTGAGCACAAAATGCACCTTTTCCCAGCCTGTCCAAACATTCAACTGCACTCAGTGTCCAGTGCGTAGGCAGGATGTGTTCCGGTTTTTGAAGTGAAGTGGTTATTCCTTTTTTTTTTTTGGGCAGGAACACCCTCTTAATACCCTGACTAGGCATGTTCAGGTGCCACGCCCCATGGCCCACGCGCCACCCGGCGAATGCAACAAGCTGGCAAAAACCAGGACACCAGCAAAAAACTCAGCCAGTCGAAAAAATGTTTAGATACCAAATCGAAATACCTCTTTCAATATTTTACAATATATTTTCTACAAGATTTATTCTTTAAATATTTTACAAGATATTTAAAAACATATAGAAGACTCTAAATATTACTACAAAAATCACAAATTGTGTTAATAACACTTGTTTTTAAATTTAAAAATAAATAACTCACATTGCTGCCTTAAATAAAAAGCTATATAATTTATTATAATAAAAATTAAAATATTCTAAAATGTATTATGGCATATTTAAGGACAGCAAAGGAGGCTCATCCTTAATGCTACATATACCCTTGAAAACCACAAAAAAAAAACGTACTGGGTATTGCAGCAAAAGTGCAATCGCCCTGGCCACGCCTCGACCAGAACTGGAGCACATCAATGGGGATTTATAAAAAATGCAAATTCATTAGAGCCGTGCAGGACGAACCTGCTGACTGAGTGCTGAGATCTCTCAGAGCCTGAGAGCCCGAAAACTGAGTCTTGAAAGCTGAACCGAGTTGAGTTTGGATTCGCTTCGCTTCGGTTCAGTTGGGGGCCACTAGATGCTCCACTAATTCCAATGGCTTGACACAGCAAGAACCAGAAAAAAAAAGGAAATTGGGGTTAGGGAACCCCCGAAACAGACACAGAGGCGCAGTGTGAAAGTGCAGCATCAGGGGCTTTTTCCACTTTTCCCACTTTCCCTCAGCTGCGGCAGAGCATTTGGAAATTAAAAAGAACAGCAGCCGACCAGAAGAAGTCGAAGGAGAAGTGCAACCCAGGAGGTGCACATATTGATGGAGCAGAACGTGGCTCAACTGACACGTAAGATGGGCGCTGCCAGTCGCTTTTAAGGATACCCCATGATCCTAAGGGACTTCTGGCGTATTCTCAGACATGTAATCAGCAGAAAAGAGCTAAAAAAAAAATATAAGTGCATGAAGTAAGTAAAGTCTGTAGGAAGCAGGGAAATATATAGATACCGAGGGTAAAGAGGATTTTTTTAATAAATATTTAAGGGCTTTGTTTTAGACTTTTAAAGATATTATAACAAGGATTGAAGTTAAAATACTTAAGAAATTTAAAAGCAAAGAAATTGCAAATATTAAAACTTACGGTACTTCTCTACTTTTTTATTAAAGAAATTCCTTTGAGGGCTTCCTAATAAAAAATACAATTAAAATTCCTATAATATATGCATGTACAATTTCCAATTTAATTTCAAGCACATTTAATTTGCTTTTAAAATATTATTTATCTTAAAATACAGGACACTTTGCCTTCTATAATTTCCAATTTAATTTGAAGCACATTTAATTGGCTTTTAAAATATTATTTATCTTAAAATACAGGACACCTTGCCGTCTATAACTGCCTTCCATTCTGCGGGGAATCGTAGAGATTTTTCAATTCTCATTTCTGTGGCATGTGTTTGCTCGTCCGTCTGTCTGTTCCGCTGTTGCTGTGCCGTTGCTGAACCGAATAATCCTGCATATCCTTCGTGACTGTCTTACCTGTGGTCCTGTACACATAAATCTCAACTTTGGCCTGGCAAGTTTGCAGCTCACTCGCTCGCATCGCACTCTCAACCACATTTCCCAGGCGAGCAAACTTTGAATCGCATTGCAAATGAAATTCAAATTCGTTGCATACTTTGCGGCGCTTATTAAACTCAAGATAAACGTCGGGTCCGAGTGGAATGGTGGGAAAAATAGAAAGAAAAAAAACTAAAGCGGAAGGCGGAAGGCGGAAAGCGGAAAGCGGAGGAAAACCACTAATAGCAGCACCATGCAGCCGCCACAAAGTATGCTTTTCGGTTTAATGAAGCGGCCGCCGCCGCAGCATCAGCAGCAGCTGATTTCCCCGAAAAAAAAAATACTTGTGGAAACTCTTTCGCGGCAGTCATAAGTTCAATCAACATCAAATTTAATTAAAACGCTAAAAGCATCCGCCCACGCCCACTAATGCAAAGCCAAAACAAAAAAAAAAATAGAAGAAAAAGAATGGAGGCCAAGGAAAGAGCACGGAAAAATCACGGAAGAAACACTTATTCTGCCATAATGTGTACTTCTCTTAAAAATATCATAAAGAATATATTGTCTTAGTAATTCCCGATTTTAAAATCAATGAGACACTTTATAATCCTTCTTCAATATTTGTTATTCCTATTTCCCCATTTCTCCCTGTGTAGCGCCTGGCCGAGAGGTCGACGATAGAGAAAGAGAAAAGAGCGAACATTAAAACGGAAATAATTGTGGCCTGGCCGGAGACTGTCAGACCGGATATGGACAGATATGGGGGATGGGGCTGGGGTCGGAGGGGCAGCACTTTTGGAGGCTGCGAAAAGCCGGAAGGAGATGGAGCGGAAATGGGGGAGTAGCCACTGTAGTTCTGTAGGTGACCGCCGCGCGCAGGGGCAGCGACATTTGCAACACTTTTGGTTTGTAATTAAGTAGCCAAATGGTAGACAGACACCCAGAGGGGAAAAGCTGAAAGGAGTGGTAGAAAAATACGGGGGGAAAACGGGCAGGAAAAGGGGAGAAAAAGAGCTAGAAAGGAGAGAAATAGTGGATGCGAGCCATCCGCAGCTAATCATAGTTACACAAATGCAAATGGTCGAATTAACTTGACACCCAACGATGATTAAGAGTTAAAATCGATGGCGAGAGTCAAAAAGCAATCAGTTTTGGGTTTGAATATTTTATTTTCCATAAGATTTTTTCTTACTTAAATATTTTTAATACTAACTTGAAGGAAACTAAATTATTTTATTTTATTATGAAAGATAGAAAAGAAAAAGTGCCATAATAATTAATTTAACGTCTACGTAAGCCAAATTTCTTTAATATTTAATTGAAACATAAAAAATATAAATAATAAAGGGCCATACTAATTAATTTAAATATACTTTATTTTACAATAATTTTCTAAAAGGTTTCTTGTTATTTAACTATTTTTAAGATTAACTAGAAGGAAACTATAGTAGTTTATTTTATAATGAAAAACAGAAAAGAGGTAGTGCCATAATAATTAACTTAAGAACAATTTCTAAAATGTAATACCTATAATAAATATTTACTGCCTTTTAAAGCATTTTCCCATTTTAATACAAAAATAATAAGGCGAAAAACTCCAAACTGAAAACATTTCCATTAAGTGTTAACTAAAGAAACCAGACGGAAACAAATGGCCCAAAGTTTCGCAGACTTGATGGCCCTCGAAGGTTAAATCCAAACTTGTGTTGGCTCTCCTTCCCTTGCCACAGATTTTTATTTGCCAAAAACTAAGAGCAGAGGCCCAAATACAATTATAAACACATTTGTCCAACCTTTTTTCTTTTTATTTTGTGTTGTGTGCTTGCAACTTAGTGGCATGCTCACTTTCAATTTGGCCTTCGTGTAAATGCAACACTCACGTGAGTTTTTCCAGCTTTTATTCTTCCTTTTTCATTTTTTTTTTTTTTTTTTTTGAGAGAGAGAGAAACAAATTGTGTAGAAGAAATAAAGGAAAAGTGGAAATGCAGACAGACTCAGTTAGTGGCAAACTTTTGCCGCTTTGCAACACTTGAGCACAAGCACACACATTCTGGGCCCAAAGGCTTATCCACCAGTATGTGTGTGTGTAACTAATTTAAAAAGTAATTTTTACTTCCGGCATTTACACAGCTGCATTTAGCACTCAAAAAGGGGAAAAAACAAGCAAAGGAATCTGATGATGAGAGAGAATTGTAATGTGTGTGCATCGTAGGGCCCACCTTTGAGTAAAAGTTCTTCTGGAATTTTCTGTTGGAATTTTGTCAATTCGGTTAAAAAGCGTCACAGTTAAGGTATGCCCATGTTAAGGTTTTTCATAAAACGAACAATTGTTGCAAGTGTTTTGTGATTTAAATTTTAACTCTTCCATCATTCAGGTTTTTAAATATTAACCAAATATTTTCTGCATAAAGAAAAGCCAACTTTTCGGTGAAATGTGATTTAAAACCCAAAACAAATTTATGAAGATCGAAAATATACCGAAGTTAGCATTGATATTTGTTATATTAAATATATTAATATAAATTTATTGTAAATATTTGTTAGCTAAATCTAGCAAGAAAAGATTTAAGGAACTTAAAAAACCCAAAATAATCGTTAAACACTTAAGAAAATATTTCAAGTTCATCTCTATAGTTTCCAATCCTGAACACAATTTTCCCATTGGTTTTCCAATTTATCTAAAAACCTCTACTATATATTTTATTCGATTGCAAGCGGGGCTTTGCATTTTCCCTACCTATCTAACGGTTGGTAATTACCTGTCCCTTTCCTTTGTAGAAAACCTTGCCCGATTTTACCGGTGAAAATACACACAATGGTCGGTCGGCAATGGTTTACTTTCGCAACAAAGCCAAATCAGAGTAAATAATAATAAACTAGCCCCATGGCAACACTTTGCTCCTTCCACTAAATCGGCAACCGATTTTCCACCTTCCTCAATTTTCCGAGCTCACCTTTCCCGCTTTCCCTGTTTCCGCCCCCTCGAGCAACAACCGCAACAACGACAGCAGCTGCAACAACATCAGCTGCTGCAGCAACAATTGCTTATTTAGTGCTGGCAATCTCTGTGTTCGATGTGTTTCGATTGTTGTGGCCGCAGTGCCGCAGGTGAAAAGGGGTTAGGGAAATAATGCTGGGAAAACGGATGAAAAAGGGGGTTGGGGGTTGGCAAACAACAAAAGTCCCGAAAAAGCGCCCTAAAAGCGGAGCGGTCTTTTTTTTCGCTGACTACCAGAGCAATTAATTTGCTAAAACTATTTGCGATTTGCACGTAAACCAATTTAAAATCAAAGTCCAAGCGAAGGCCAAAAAAAAAAAGGTGAACAAATGATGAATGGACTGACCTCTGGCTGTGTTACACTCAGCCAAATTGGGTGGTAATAAAAATATATTTTTTATATTTATTTTAGATTTAATACTTATTAAAGCATTTTGATTTTTAATATTAAGTACAGACTTGACTTACAATCATTATTATAGTTAATCATTTCGAGCCTTTAATAGTTATTTACATATTTTTAAAAAGTTTCCTATAATTTTTCAAAATTCCTCTTCTAATTCTTATTTAAAATTCCAAAACACTTATCCTTTTGCTCAGTGAAAAATCGTTTTCTTACCTTTCGAGCCTTTATTAGTTATATACATTATTTAAAATAATTTCCTCTTATTTTGCTTTATGAAAAAATCCTCTTCTAATTCGTATTTAAAATCCCAAAAAACTTATCCTTTTTCTCAGTGAAAAATCCGGCGAAAACTATGTTTGCCAAAATGATTATAATACCCAATGTCGAGCACGCAAAGCCAATATCTTGAAAGGCAAACACCATAAATTCTCGTGATGGGGCAATAATCGCAATTCATAAACGAATATGCATCATAAATATCAATAAGAGAGTGAGAGAGGAGAGACATTGAGATTTAACATCCGGCATTCAATAACTCAGTCGATAAACAAGGACACTCCACTCCACTCCATGCCATTCCTTAGTCAGCAGTCTTCAGTGTGAAGTCCCCCGTCCGAGGCTAATAACAAATCTAATGCCAAAACAAACGCTCCGAAATGGCAAATATATAGAGCACATAAAACCGACAATGCGGCCATAAAAGCTAAAGTCAAAGCCAAAAGACAACAGACCCACTCACACACACATTTCATTTCATAAGCCAGGCATCTTAATCTCCAGGAATAAACTCGTTGACACCCGCCCCCTCCTCGGAAAACACAGCACCACCACCACTGCCACTCTCCGGTTTTTCCTTGTGCCGCCCACGGCCGTCTTCCATGTTTGAAATTAATTTTATTCACACAAAAATTCTCGCGCGCATACAATTTCATTAAGCAAATATTTTCGTCGCCCGGCAGCGTCTGATGCTTACCTCTTCTTTCCGAGGATATGGTCCCCAGCCATCCAGGACTCACACGTCCTTGCCCACCCACAACACCTCCCCGCTCGCCACTCTGTTTCCATGAGGAAACACACAATTCTATACACTAAAACAAAGAGCTAAAGGTTGTTAGACTTTGGGATATCTCTTGGTTACTTTTGGTTTTAATTGCTTGTTTTAGAAATAATTCAATTATATTAATCTTTACTAAAATTAAATTAATATTTTAGCAAAGCAATTAACTATTCATTTATTTACAATATTGAACAATATAAAATATTTATAAATTCATTTTCAGCTTAACACTCTTTATTTTAACCATCGATATTAATAATAAAACTAGAATATGGTTTTATTATCGATATCGCTGGTTAAAATACAGAATGTTAAGCTGAAAATATTATTAATGATAAAATAAAATAAAATAATATTAATGATATATCTTTCTTTATGTTTTTAGGCAAAAAGCTTACTAGATTTTGTATTTTTTTTTTAAATAAAGTTCCAAACTTGATAACTTAACGATATTTTTTGCCATGCCAATATTTTCGATAACACATTTAAAGCTAATAATATTATAAAATTATGATGTTAAAATAACAACGATACAAAATAACATAATAGCCGAATAGTGACAAAATATCGATAGCATATCGATTAAGAATCTGCATACTAGTATGTAATCGATTAAAAATAATATTTTCCAATCGAAATATCAAAAAGTAGCAGCAGCAAATATTTCTTAATTTTCTAAGTTAATTTAATATAATTTATATAAGCTAAAAATAGCGGGAAAAATTCCTAGAACCCGGTATTTAATGGTCGCAACACCCTTTTTGCTGTCTCCCCTAACTTTTTGTCTTTTTTGTGTGCTTTTTTGCTGCCGCTTTCGGCGAGTTAACGACGCGTAGCATTTATACGATTTTAATGCCGCGAGCGGTCCACAAGAAACTGAATCCTCCCCTTCACCTTTCGCACAAAACGAACCAAAAAAACACCCAAATGAGCCGCTCATAAAACGGGGCATATAACAAATGATACTCCCGGCCACGCCCACTGGCCCAAAAAATACAAAACGAATCGGAGAAAAAAATAAGAATGAGCTGAAAAAAAGATAGCACAATTAATGCATTAAAAAGAGCAGAGTTAAAGGAGCAAAAGCAGAAGCAAAAGCAAAAGCAGAAGAAGAATGAAGATGAGGAAGCGAAACATTTGCAAGGCCAATAAAAATGCCATTTAATGACGCCTGCAAATTTTCGAGCCTCAAATAATCAGCATAAAAATGAGCAGCAAAAGTGCTGAATATAAAATTAATTGAAATATCCCACAGAGCCAGCGAAAGCAACATTAAATATATATGTATATATATTTGGCGAGTCAAATGCCAGGGATTTCCCACCGCCGACGATTGACAGGCGAATTGTGTTTTTGCACAAAGCCGATAATGAGGCAAACAGAAGCTGGGAATCAGTAAATGTGCCGCCAAAGGATTCAAGTGGATTCAATTCGAGAATCACTTAAATTTAATTATTTACTATTTCTACGGACAGTCCAGTTTTTGAGAGAAAAATGCCAGGACATTGAGCTTAACAAATATCAATCAGTTGATCATTTTTTAAAACAATTAATGGGGGTATTTAATTTTAAAATATAATTAAGCTGACAACGTTTTCCTTAAGGCAAATGGTTTAAAGTTGTATTAAAAATTTCGCAGAACTTAAAAGGCTTTATGTATTACTTAAAACCTTTTCCCTTAACTAAAACTAATTTAAAAATATATATATATCACAATCCAGAAAGTTGTATTAAAAATGTAGAACTTAAAAGGCTTTATGCATTACTTAAAACCTTTTTCCCTTAACTAAAATTAATTTAAAAAATATATATATATCAGAATCCAGAAGGACCTTAAGACAAACCAATTAAAGAAGAGGGGATAAAACGAGAATGAGGATTGAGCGAGGACTGAGGACGAATCAGTTTCCCAAGATGCTGCTGCTCCGCCCAGCTTATTGGCTCAGTCGTCCAGATCCCTCAGTTTTCCAGTTCCTCCTTCACGGCCTCCCATTTCCCATTTCCCCCAAATCCGTACATGTTCCCTGCTGTGTCCATTGCCTCGTCGGCCATCCATCTCAATTTACTGCGTGAGACTTTTGTCAACGCACGGCGAGAAAATGAATGCCAGGAATGGCAGGAAGGAGTGAACAAACGAACGAACGAACGAAAAAAAATTGGCAAGAAGTGACAAGGAAATAAGAAACAGGACATTAGAAGGACACTGTAGCCACGGTGGAATCTTCCACGAAAAAAAAACAAGGCAGGAAGATGCGCCGCAAACATATTAAACCAAAAACTTAGGTCCTGAAAAAACTATTATTAAGATTTGTTTGGTTTCTCACATTATTACATTTATTTTTATTTTTTTTTATATACGGATACTTGATTTCCGGGGCTTATACTTAATTTATCTCTAAAATTTTACAGCCTTTCTATGTTTTTCTCACAGTGCCACCGAAAAAGCATGGCCCAGATGAAATGGAACACGGCGAAAAAAAAGTGTTGGCCGAAAAAAATAGCAATTTATGCGGGTCTCTCGCGCTCTCACTCCCTTGTTGATTACTGAGGCCACAGTGTGCGTTAGTGTGTGTAATTGCAACTGTGTGCGTGTGTATGTGCGACTGTGTGTGTGTGTGTGTGTGTGGACAAACATAAACAACAGTTACGCTCGAACAACGGGCAAAGTTGCATTTCCGCTGTAACCGTTTTCCGCCCCGGGAAATGCGTTCGACGCGTGTTTGAAATATTGGGCCCCGAAATTCGGGAGCGGGACTTCCAATACCCTTTAATCCTAGAAAACATAAAGGGTATATTATCTCCTATATATATTTATGTATTCTCTGAACAAGAAATCTACTTAAAAAGGTGTCAAAAAGAATGCTATAAAATATTTGAAGTATTTTTTAATGATTATTTAATTGATTTCAAAGCCATTACAATTTATTAAAGGATACATAATATAACAGGGTATCCCTCCGTTTTATTGTATTGTCCTTAAAGTTCTTTCTCTTTTTTTTTGCAACCTCTCAAACCCCCGCACTTTTTTGTGGTCAGAGCTTCGAGCTGGCTAGCGATTTTGCTGCTGGTCAGAAGACCGGCCCCGTTTTCATCTCATTTGAGCGAGCATTTAATGCTCAGAGCCGTTGCGGGCTGGAAAACTGGCTGGAAAACTGCCTGCACCAGGAAATGATTCTTAATCCACCCCCTTCTACGTTTTATGGCCGGAAAAGCGGTGATTTTCCGCACACCATGTTTCTGTTTCTGTTTCTGTTTGGCTGCTGCAACGCAAATCATGCGTAAATGGAAATTAAAGTCGCAAAAATTGTCTGCTGCCGATTAAAGGCGATAAAATTAATACAGCGAATAAGGCTTCGAGAGCTCATTGAAATTTAATTGTTTAATAAAAGTTGAGTACATAACAATTAATTACTAAATTGATTATAATGGCTACGATTTATGGAAATAAGTAGTAGAGGAGTTGAATATGTAAATATGTTTAAAACTATAAGATAGTTAAACTTAAAAAAAGGTTATAATATATATTTCATGGTGGCAATAATTTAAAAATTATTTGTAAAATTGTACAGCTTTATATTTATATATTCCAATTAAAATTAGTAACTCTTAACTTAAAACGTTAAATAATTTTTAATTAGGTGAGAAGCTTCTCAGGCTCGAGCTTAAGCTCATAATTAAATCGTTTAATATATTATAGATATTTTACAAGACACAAAAACCTTTTTTATTAAGTCAGGAGCTTATCAGGCTCGAGTCTAAGCTCATAATTAGATACTCTAAAATATTATAGATATTTTACAAAACACAAAAACCTTTTTAATTAAATATTTAATCACTTAAGCTCTAAACTACATTTTCTTCTTTAATCCTCCAAAAACCCCTTAAACAACCAAAATTTCCTTAGACTTTTCTTCCGTTTTCTTGACTTTGCTAGATCTTGAAACGAATCCCCATCGACTCGCCTTGATTGCAATTGTGTTCCTGCCCATAAAATGGATATTTTGCACCTTGGCCAATCGCGATTTGATTCACGCTCTTTGTGCCTCGATCTTTGTTGCCTTCTGTTTGCTGTCTTCCATTCTTTTGCCATTCTGTTTGGCCAAAGTTTGCCCTCGCCCGAGATTCACCTGTCTCCATTGGCACCTGGGCTCCGGCGTGCATCCGAAATGCGCAACACATTGGCTGGCATTGCCTCAATTGCACTTGAACTGAATTCCGGCCAAGCGCCTCGCCCTGTTGTTTTTTCCACCTTTGTTTTCCACCGGCGCTTTTCTAAGCGCCACTTGACGGCCTTTTGACCGCCTTCTGTGCCTCGAACAGCCGAAGGAAAGGCCAAGAAAAAAATGGGGAAGCACACAGCCTTAAAATATGCAGAGCACGGCACACTAGGTGTGTCCTTGTGTCCTTGTGAGCGTGCTCTTAATTGCCACACCTTCGTTTCTATGCCGCCTTCTGGCAGTTTCTATTTTTCTTCTTTTTTTTTTGGGATACCCTAGGGGATTTTATTAGGGAATTTGGGACCTTGAAGAGGCTTAAGGATAATTTTAGAAAAATTATTATTTAAATATGTTTATTAAATAATTTTTTAAAATAAGTTAGGCCTTGAAATCTCTAGCCAAAAAATCACAAATAATATGAATATAATATCTGAAAATGGTAAAGAAGTACATAGAGTTTATCCTGATTTTTTTTTAACTTAAAAAAAGAGCATATAATATCTGATATCTATTTTTTTCCAATTAACCCTTAGGACTTTCATCTATTCCCCTTGATTTTGCCTGATTTTCCCCCAGCTCTTGATTCCATTCAAGTGACTCAAGGCCAATAACTTAGAGCTTAAGTTTTTCACCTAGCCCAGAGAAAGAGACCCAAATTGTTGGGGTTGGAAATCGAAATGAAAACTAAACAAATTCCACGCCTCTGTGCGTTTCAATCAAAGCGAAAGCGAAACCGAAACTTCAATCGACGATGACAAAGTTGATGATGGAAATGAGGCCTAAGCGGCTTACTCTTACCACCCTAAAAGGCCATCCAGACAGACAGACAGACAGAGCTCGTCCACACCCAGCCAGTTTTTGGCATTTTGGCAAAAGCGATTAATTTCGAGTAATTGCAACTTAATGAAAAGCATTCAATTGTGCAAATTAATGGGAATGTCTTCGGCATTCTGATTATCGAACCAGATCGTGTGTGCCCCTCTCTGTGCGTGTGCGTGTGTTTTAGTGCCTGTTAATTAATGCTTTGATGAGCCGCACTCAACCACTTTAGCTTTACCTTTGCCAAAAGGCCAAAACTCCAGCGAGAGTCCAAAGCAATCCAAACTCCAAATGAGTTTCAGCTGCGGCTTTCGGCTTCGGTTCTCGGAGCTCTAGAATTATAAGCGATTGCCTTTGGCCATCGAGGCGGAATCCCAAAAGCGGTTTATCGTATCTATTTTGTCTATTTTGGCATGAAATTAAGTCAATGAATACCGAATGAGATGATGGCTAAGGTTTACCATATTACCAGGAGTTTAAACAATAAATATTGGGGAATCAATACCTGGAATTTTTGGCTAAGGATTAAGGATATATAGAGAAATAGAAGAGAATATATAAATATATAGAGAAATGTATAGAAAAATAGAGCTCCAATATTTATAGGTAACAGAAAAATGGGGTTTATACCAATAAAATAAAAAAAATAAATAAAATGAAAGCAGGAAAAAATACAAATTTATTTTTATTATTATTATTATCAACCAAATAATACACTCTCTTAAAATAATGTATAGAGAATATTAAAATTAGTTGTATTTAATATTTAAGTCAATATTTCAGTAACAAAAATTCAAATAAGTATAAAAAGTTATTTAAGAAGAATAAAATACACACAAATATCTTGATACAAATTCAATTTATATCAAAGAATTAATACTCCCTCTTAAAATATTATCAACAGAATATAAAAATTAGTTTTATTTAATATTTTAGTCAATATTCCAGTCACAAATAATAAAATAAGTATAATAACTTCTTTAAAAAGAACCAAATACACACAAATATCTTGATAAAAATGCATTTAAAATTAAAAAAATAATACTCCCTCTTAAAATATTATTTACGGAATATTAAAATTAGTTCTCTTTAATATTTAAATCAATTTTCCAATCAACAAATTTCAAATAAATATAAAAGTCTGTTGAAATTATTTTTAAAAGATAAAAAAACATATAAATAACAAGACATGTTCCCCCTTTTTTCTCATTCCCAGCCTAATTGATTGATTGATTGACTGTCTGACTGATTGTTCTGTGGAAGCAGGAAAGGCGCGGCGAAAACAGCGACCAAATGCAAGATGAATCCGGATCAACCGATGTCCATGCAAACTGGGGCGCAACCGCCGCCGCCGCCGCCCAGCCACGCCATTGCCATGGCCACACCCACGTCCTGCTCCGGACCCGGACAGGTCCCCACCTCCTCCGGCGGTGCCATGCACTATGGCGGCGTGCCCACCTCGACCGGCGGCACCGGGAGCTACGTGTCCATTGGCATACTGCCCAGCATGCCGCCCGCCCAGCTAGCTCCGCTCCTGCTCCCAGCTCAGCCGCCCGCGACCACGACCTTCAAGACCACGCCCCTGCTGCCCATGCCCACGCTGGAGGACATTGAGGTGGCCGCCAATCAAGGTGGCCAAGCACCAGGCGGCACCCAAGGCGGTCAGGTGGGTTTAAATACAATTTACCTGGCTTGTAAAATAAAATAAAAAATATAAATAAAATAAATATATAATAAACTATTTAATATTTAATGTCCCTATATTTTTTACAATCTTTTAGGTTGTCGTTTCGATGGCGCAACCTTCGCTGGCGCCGCCGGGGATCCTAAAGTATCCCACCGCCGGCTATGTGAGTGACTTGATGGCCCCGCCCCCGAACCTCCAATCCCTCCAACAACTCCCCCTCAGCCTGCCCCTGCCAATGCCACTGCAACCCCTGGCCGGTGGCAGTGGCAGCAACAACAACAGCAGCACCACCACCGGCGGCGGCAGTGGCAGTGGCAACAACAATTCCGGCAGCAATTGTGGCACTCTAAAGAGCAACGCCAAGCTGCTGCCACTCCAGTTGATGAGCAGCAGCAGCACTCCGCCGAACCGTAAGGAGCCACTGCCGCCGGCTCATCCGCAGGCCGCATCCATTCAGGCGCAGGCACAGGTGCAACACCAGCTGCAGCAGCAACATCAGCAGCAGCAGCAGCAACAGCAGCAGCAGCAGCAGCGGCAACGCAAGCGGCAGGGATGGTGCTCCTGCTTCGGTCGAGGGGACGCCGGCTCCGCGGGGAACAGCTCCTCCTCCGGCGGCAGCGAGGGCAAGACCCCGCCGGGGTATGGCTCCAAGGAGGGTTCCAAAAAGAAGCGCAAGGGCACCTCGCAGACGGTGTGGTCGGCCCTGCTCACCAATTTGGGCATTTGCATGCTCTTGCTGGCCTACACGTTGTTGGGTGAGTTTTTTGTCCTATCGAAAGTATCGAAATTGTATATCGATAGCAGGAAAGAATTTCCCTTTTTCAAGAAGGGTTTTTAAATTATTTATTTAGTTAACAAATTAAGTCTAGCATACAATGTTAAACTTAATAATTATTTAACCGATGGCCTTCGACGGGGGTTTTTTTTAAATGAAGAAATCAGTTTTAATTCCTTGCAGCTGTTCGCTTACACTTTGCTACTTTTTTGTGGGCAAAAAAGCAATATGTTTGGTTATCGAAAATGAGATAATGAATTATCGAATGATAGAGTCTGTTCGTTCTGGTATTTTTTGGGTAGAAATCTGTTTGAATTTCATCCTGCTGCCCGTCTACATTTTACTAGATTTTTTTTGGCATTTAAAGCAATATTATGTGCTATCGGAAATATCGAGATTATATATTGAAAGCTTAAAAGGATATCTGCTTTCGAAAAATAGTGTTTTTTGGCTAGAAATCTGTTTACATTTCATGTTGCTGCCCACCAACATTTTTCCAGATTTCTTTTGGTATTAAAAGCAATATTAATTTTTATCGGAAATATCGAAATAATATATCGAAAGCTTAAAAAGATATCTGCTTTTGAAAAGTGTGTGTGTTGTTTTTTGAAAAAGTCCAGTGGAATCGAATCTATTAAACCTTAATCTTTAAGTTTGGTTCTCTAATATTTTTTTGGCAATTTAAGCAATATTATGTGTTATCGGAAATATCGAATTTATATAAATATAAATTTATATATAAGCCTAAAATGATATCGGTTTTTTTTAGGGAAAAATCCATTAGAATCGAATCTATTAAGCTTTAATCTTTAATCCTTAACTCTAAGAAAGCTTCCGCCCCTGAGTGCCCAAAGGCTTGTGTCGAGTACTTCCAAAATAGCTACAATTTCCGCCAATTGCACACAATTATCTATATAGATATATGAGATGGTGCACGTGTGTATATAACATAAATAGGTAAATTGACAGTACTGTGCGTGACAAGCACTCACATATCATTTGTATCCGATGTCTGTGGATGCCATTTCATTGCCGCTGCGGCCTCCCTAATTAACGCGGCATCTTCTTTCGGCCACGCGTTCGCCTCGCTTCGTTTCGCTTGCTCTTTTTTTGCCGCACGCGTGTCAGATACAGATACAGATACATTTACAGTTACGGAAGCTGAATACACAGGAAATAAATATTAATAAAATAGAAAAAACTGTGATAATAATTCTTATAATATTCTCACGAACTGAAATCATTTAAAAAGCCACCTAAAGGTTTCTCTTTAAATTTAATGTCCGATCGTGGCTATACTTTTGCTGGGGTTTTATTATTTTATTATTATTATTTTTACTGTGCATGGAATACACTAGTGGATACGCTTTATGTTTGGGACAAGGACGGTACAAGGATGCTTAATGTATCTTGTCACAGACTTCGACGTTTAAATTAACCAACAACAGGAACTGGGTGGAACGCCACCAAAGCCGCCGCACGACAACGTGATAAATTTAATTAATCATTCGCCGCCGCTGCCACCCCCCCGAAATCCCACCCACTCGATGCCAAAAACAAACGTCAAAATGGCGGCCGCAGAGCCAAAAACTTATGTTTTCCTATCACAGTGGGTATTGGTAGATAGGATACAGTGATGGCTAGAAAATTCAGAATTTTTGGTTAATTTTTACATTTTTTATATTAATTTAAGGGAAGATTAAAGAATAAAATTAAATTAAAAGCAATGCAGGCTTTGAAATTTCCAAATAGAAAAATTAAAATCTACTTAAAAGAAAGTAATAATAAATTATCAAAAGGATCACTGTGCTTAGCAAAGCCATCGCTTGACGCGGACTCACCGTATCCGTATCCGTATCTGTATCCGCATCCCGATTCCCCCCAACCGGAAATCCGTTTCCATCCCTGGCTCATCTCCCAACTCCTCCGATTCTCTGGCGGCGACGGCTGCTTTGACAAGCAGCGCTGGATGGAGACACAGCAGTAACATCAGCAGCAGCAGCAGCAGCAACAGCAACAGCAGCAAGAACAACATCAGCAACAGTCACACCGCAGCAGCAACACACATGTGTGTGCGTTTTTGCGAAATACTTTAAACAAATCGAAAAATTCACACACACGTGTGTGCCTTGGCGACAACAGCTGGTCGAAAAAGTTGTCCCTTGTTAGAAGGAAATCATCAAAATGACACAAACAATTATTTAACTTTCGCTAGGCCCGTGACGTCACACCGTTAGCACACACATGACAGATGCCTTTTAGCCACACTCACACACACTCCTCATATTATTTTATTTGTATTTTTTTTCCGGTGTCCTCAACCCATTCAACAGCGCTTTCACGCTCTAGTGGAAGTTACAAGTTGGGACAAGTGGCTTGAACCACCAAAATAAATACTCTATAAAGCCGAAGAGATGCTCTACAATATCTACAACATTATAAATAAATTAGGGGAGATATTTAAGAAAAATAAATTAAAAGTTTGACTTTAATAAGTAACTTTTACATTAAATAAAAATTTAGTAATGATAAGTAACAAAATAACGTCCAACATTTTAAGGACATATGTCCTTAAAACATATATTGGGATAAAAATTAAATGCCAAAAAATATGGGTTAACAAATAAATAATAAACATTACTTAGAAATAAATTTAAAATAAATTTAAGCAAATAAACTGGTAAACTGGTAAAGTTATAAACTTAAAGTAATTGCTGGAGAAATGAACGCACAAGTTAACGAAAGGATTTTGGAACAAAAGACACTAACAGACACGTTAACGAACATAATAAAATATGGGTTAACTGATAAATTATAAATCAAATTAAGATGTAACTTTAAGAACAAATTAAAGGGAAAATAAACTGGAGACATTGATAGATAAGTTAAAACACAGAGTAACGGACAAGTTAAAGGACAGATTAACGAACATGTATTGAGACAAAAAGGCGATGAATTTAAGAGATAAAATAGAGGACACATTAATTTACAAATGATTTAAACAATAAATTAAAGAACAAATTAAATGTCAAACAAATATGGAAACCTTAATATATACATATGTATATAAGGCCAAGTTAATGGACTAAATATTGAAAACATCATAGAATTACCTAATGCACCGAAAATATTATGAAACAAATTAAAATAAATTATAATTGATTGCACAATATAGTTCAAAATATGATAAATAAAATTCATCTTAATAGTAACAGTAGTAGGGTAAAATACTTAACACAAGGTTTATAAGTCAAACATTATATTTTTAAATTCAATAAAACCCCAAACAAAAACTAAGTAATAGTTTAACAAATACACTATTAACACAACACATTCCCCGCTCAATAAATCTTCTTTCCGGCCGAAAGAGCTCTGCTGCTGTGCTCCAAGCGGATATGTCAGGCCTTCAGCTTTGTGTCCGGGCCATCATCTTAGCATTCCCTCCGACACACTACAGTCGTGTATTATTTTTAACTTTGACATGTGTTGGCTTTCGGCGAGGACATCAACTCATCATTTCGCATACGCTCAACATCGTTCTCAGGGCAGAAAAAAAAAGAAAACAAAATAAAGAAAATAAATAAATGGCAACTTTGTCGAAGGCTGGCGAAAACTTTTCAAAAACTTGACAAAATGTGTGACATGTGTGTATTAGTTGGCGGGGCATTAACATTAAATGAGTGACAGGAATCAACACGGATGGCCCCAAGAGGCAGGACCGGGTCCTTATATCGATTGTGGGGCAAAGGGAGCCGTAGCTAAGGACACAAACTTGAGTGAAGGATGGGCAGGGCGTGAACATTTTGGGAAGGAAGGAAAAGAGCCAACTCATTCGAATTAAAAAAGAAAGAAAATACTTGACATGACTGGGTATTAATTTAAGGATTTTTTAGCTTTTAAAAAAACAGTTTATAAATGATTTATTAGGGGATATGTTTGTACATTTATAAATAAATTTATTCGAAGAGAAACTTTTATGGAAAATGAGGAAAATTGTCAGAACAAGATGGATTTTTTAAAGGAATTAGTAAACAGATTAAATCGTTTTATTACACAAGCATAGATCGAATTCCTTAAGTTAGAATTTTCTCAAGTTTGCTACCTTGGCTTAAGCCTCTTTGTGCTTCAAAATCCTCAATGATTTACCTAGAAACCTGCAAGAGAATGTATTGTTGCCCTTCACCAAGGTGTTCCAAAAACAGGAAGCCCTTAAGCTTCCTCGGCTGAGAGCGATTGCAACACCTTCAAGATGCTTTATGTTCTGTGCGATATCTTCCTGCCGCAGTCCCCTCCTACTGCATCCTTTCTTGCCGCATCACAAGCAAATGAGTTAACGTTGAGTTCATATTTTGACAGGAACAGAAAAAGATGATGATGTACAGGGGGAAAAAAACATATTAAACGAGATAAATTAGTTTCCAAATAAATATATAGTATAAAAACAGTAATTATGTTTTAGAAAATCCCTTATACAAAATATATTTCAAATAATTACCTTAAGATACTTTCTCCTATTTCTCTCTCTGTGTAACGATGATGATTTTTCGGCTTTTGTCCTTAGGCTCCTTCATCTTCCTGACCATCGAAAACGAGGACTCGGCCCTGCTGCATCAGCAGCACACACTGGCCAGCACCAAGCGCAACATGGCAGGCAACAGTATCTATCAGCAGCAGCAACAGCAGCAGCCGCAGCAGCAACAGAGGACACCGCAGCAGCAGCAGCAGCAACACCCGTCAGCGCCGGGACATCATGGCGACAACGATACGATAACCGCTGCCGTGGCCGCCCAGGGAATGATCTCGGGCTCTGGCCCAGCCAGTGGTGGTGGTGGTGGAGCTGTTAGTGGCGGACCCTTTGGCGGTGACTTCGTCTACGGCGTGGAGGATGCCGATCTGGACTCGGGCGGCTTGCCGCAGTTTGCCCTTTCGCCGGACACCTACGATGTGCGTCAGCGGACCATTGAGAATATCTGGGACATAACCGTTTCGCTGAATATTCTCTACAAGGAGAATTGGACAAAGTAAGGAAATTGGGCTTTATATATTAATTAAAATTAAAGGGATTTATAATTCAATAAAATTTAAATCATATTAATAATGTTGAAAGCATTGAATCATTTTTTGTAATTATTTTGATAATAAATTAGCTGAATTTTTCATCTTTGTTTGCAAAGTTCTCTTATTTATATATTTTAATTATTATTATAAATTAAATATTTTATTAAATTTCTAGTTTAATTAAAATTACAGGAATTTATAATTAAATTAAATTGAAATCACCTAATTAATGTTGAAAGCATTCGTTTGAAGTCAAGTAATACATTTGATTATAAATTAGCTGAATTTTTCAGGTATTGTGTTTGCCAAATTCTCTTATTTATATATATTTTAATGATTATTATAGATTAAATATTTAATAAAATGTATATTTTAATTAAAATTAAAGTAATTTATATTCCAATTAAATTAAAATTGGTTAATTAATGTTAAAAGCATTCGTTTGAAGTTAGTTTCTTTTGAATTCTTTTTTGTAATAAATTTGAATATAAATTAGCTGACATTTTCATTTATTCTGTTTGCAAAATTCTCTTATTTCTATATTATAAAGTTTATTATTAATTTAATATTTAATTCAATTTTTATTTTAATTAAAATTACAGGAATTTATAATCCAATTAAATTAAAATCGCGTAATAAATGTTTAAAGCATTAGTTTGAAGTTAGTTTCTATTGAATTATTTTTTGTAATAAATTTGATTATAAATTAGATAACTTTTTCAACTGTTTTGTTTGCCAAATTCTCTTATTAATATATTTTAATGATTATAATAAATTAAATATTTAATTAAATAGATTAGTTTGAATATATTTACATAGTATTCATTATTTCTTAGTATGTAAGGTTAATTGAAGTCAACCCTCTGGCCACACGGTGCGTATACTTAATAGCCCGGGCGTATACTTGATTTCATGCCTACCTCCCTGTCGTAACTTTTCTTTCCTGCCTCTTCTCATCTCTCCTTCTCTCTCTCTTCTTTCCTTCTCGCTCTGCCCTACAGATTAGCCGCACTTGAAATAGCCAAGTTTCAAGACCAATTAATCAAGAGACTGAACGAGGATGTTATGCTGCAATTATCGCACGACGATGTGGCCAACGCCAACGCCAACGCCCCCTCGTCCTCCGCCTCTGGCAGTCCTGCTGGTAGCGGCAGCAACAACAACAATCCGGCCACGGAAGCCGTGCTCCTTCACACACACTATCACCATCATCGCGCCGGTGGCGTTGGAGGCGTGGCCGTGGGCGGTGGCCCGCCGCACGAATGGAATTTTGCCAAAGCGTTTTTGTATTCGCTGACCGTTTTGACCACAATTGGTAAGTGCCCAGTGGCCTTCTTTTCTGCCGCCTCTGCCAGCGTCACAAAAAGGTGCAGGGGGGGAACCTATCCATGGGTGGCTAAAAAAGGACCTAAGGGGGGGAGACACAGAAACAATGGCCCTCGCCATGGCTATGGCTATGGCTGTGGCTATGGCTGGCTGTGTGAGCCATAAATTTGATGTTCCAGCAACGGAAATTTGTTTTACTTGAATGGCGAGTGAGTGCGCTCTTGTTTGCAGGATACCAAAGGCAATAGGCGGCTACACTGGCTAAAAAGGAGACTCCCATCTTGGCTTATGATGTTGTTTTTTTATTTTAATTTATATAAACATTTATCTGGGTTTAGAACAAGGTTTTTAGGGGTGTTTACTGACTCAAAAGTAACCTGAAAAGGTAACCTTTTCTTTACAACATTTAAATTTAACCCGAAACCCATATATTTATATACGAAATATTTCTTTTAAACAAGTTTCTTCATTACATTTTTGTATCTTTTTAGTTCACTATTAAAATTAAATTTTTTTAAGAACTCTCACTTTATTTTCCACTCTGTTCATGTAAAGGTGAGAACGGGGAAAGGCCATGAGCATGACCCGTACACCTTTTGACACCATCGCATGAGTGCATTTGGGGCCTGGACCCACTGCTGGCTGTTGTTGATGGCAACTGAGGGGAATCGGTGGTGGTGGCTAAAAAAGGACGAGGTGGAAAACTGGGTAAAGCTGCCAGCTAAACGGGGTCTAAAATTGTGTGCAAAAACGGGTGCTAAATGTGGTGTCCTTGATGATGATAACGATGGCAACGACGATGATCCTGCATGGTCACATGCATGATGCTGGTGTAATTCGAGCCTTGAGAACTGCGTTCGGTAATTGATTAATGTGAAGCCGAAGTGTTATCGCTGGCATATAACGATTAGTTATCGATTGACTAACAAGCTTGTATGGAAACCAAAAACCAGGAAAAGCCAATTTGAAACTCAGCGGCCATAGTTTATTTTTAATTGGTAAGACTGAAGTGTTATTGACTGCATTTTAATCGATAATATATCGAAAATAAAAAACAGGAAAATCTAGCTATAGTTTCTTTCTTATCAAAAAAAATAAGTTAATCAAAAACGTCCCGCTTGACCACTTCATCAGTTTAAGGACCCACTTTAAAATCGATATATATTCAATATCAGTTCCCTTTCGATGACCCCTGTCATCGATTGTCGGCCTGGCCCTTTCAATTACCCAAAACTAATTTGATAAGTCTGCGATTGCTGACTCGGTCGAGGATTTCTCAATTGGCATTTGTCAGCAGGGACGACGACCCTTTGAGAAGGTCCCTCTTAGCCCCCTTAGCCCCCGCCCCAGAAATGTCCTGCCCAATTTTAAATATTGGTTTGTGGAGGGAAAACTTTTAAGCCCCAACATTCAACAACACAACGCAGGCTCTCCCTTTGCCTCACCTTTTCTCGATTTTCTGAGCTTTGTTGCCAGTTGTCAGTTCCCAGGAAAATTTCAACGACGAATGCTGCTGCCGTGTGCGTTTTCCCCCCGCTCCCTTTGGCCCTGTCTTTTTGGACGGTAATTTCGTAGGCTCACCCTAAAAAAAAGAGAAAAAATAAAAAAAAAAGAGACAAAAAAAAGCAAGCCGAAAGTCAAATATTGATAGAGCAAAACAACAAACGAAGCTATTTGCTTAGCCCGAATGGCCGAGACACAAACACACGCAAATCAGCACACACACACACACGCGCACACATACACAAGTGCATATTTACACAGTGAGAAAGAAGGTTACAATTGATTTATTTTTAAGAAAATATCAAAAGATTGATAAACTTGAATTTTTCTATCACTCCAAATTTTGCTAAGAAAGGATTATTAATTTAAAGGTTTTTTTCTCAATTTAAATATATTTATTATAAAATTTAATATATATTATAAAATATTTTTTTGTATACATCCAAAATTATATTGAGTTCTTGCTAAATTAATTAAAAATCATAAAAAGGGATTTTTTAGTCGATTTTAAAAAGACCTTTACAGGAATTAATTCCCCTTCAATCAACATTTTAGCAACAAAATAAATTATAATACTTAAAATTCCAGAACAACAAAATTACCAACTTCAAGTTGTTATTTTTTCCGGTGCACCCATCTAGGAATTTATACGAACTCATACGTATCTGTATATGTAACATATATCTGTGTGTGTGTGGGATACATCGACACGACTTTCCACTTGTGAAAATGCTATAAAATAAAATTTGCAAAAATTTTCTGCTGATCTTGGCAGTTCATGCCAAAAGGCCAGAAAGCAAATATAGGACCAGGCAAGGACCCCAGCCATCATTACCATTCCGTAGACCCGAGTCCTGTTTTTTTTTTCTTCTTTTTTTTGTTGCCTTGCAAATGCATAAAAATGGGAGGGAGAAAAGCGGGCCATGGGCGGGGCAGTTTGCAATTGCGTTAGTCAGCAGACTGCTGCCGGGACATTTGTATTAACATGACATCCTGCCACCACCCACGCCTTGTCCTTGTCCTTGCTTATTATTATTATTATGATTATTATTATTGTTTTTGTGGGTTGTGTATATTTTTGGCCAGCAGGCGAGCAGGTCTTCATTGTTCTTGGCTGGGCATCCCAAACAATATGATTATGATTATTGGTCCGTGCTTCTGGCCAGCGAAGGACTAAGCCACTCGAATGTACTCGGGATGCAGTGGGCTCCATGTTACAGGCTACCCTCTGTTGGAATTGGTTCCCTTTTTGGGGTGTTTCGGTTGGAAATTGAATTTTAAATAAAATCTTACTTAAATATCCCGAAATAGTAAAAAAATGTGGATGCATTTAATACCTAAAAGATCTCTGTATCTTTGTATTAAAAATAGATACTGAAAAACGATTAATTTTGATCGAAGTCTGTTTTAAAAAATATTTAAAAATATAAGTAGGAGTTCCAGGGTATCTCCAAGTTGCGCTTTTTACACCCATTCATGTTACTCGTTGGTGGCGTGAGTTCTATGATTGTCTTGGGCATAAATGCGAATTTATAGGCGGGCTGCTCCGACTTCCTTCCGTTCAAGCTCCGCTCCATTCCTTCGGCTGTCGCTGGCACAATAAATAGGAGAGCCCGGATCGGGATCGGCCAATCCCCTGGACAGCAATAAGACAAGTAATTTAGTTGCAAAATAATTTTAAATTTCATTTTCCATTTTCACACAGCAACAGAGAGAGAGAGAGATGGGGAGGCGGAGAAAACTGAGTTCCATTTGCACACAGTCCGTAGTCCGCACAGTCACTATCATCAATTGCGCATCTTTGGGGCCCTGCGATTCGGTTTTATGCCCCGCCATTTTGTGTTATGTGTGTGTGTGTGTGGGCATAACCGAGGACCATCGATATATATATGGTACATATATATAAATGGGCCTCAATGAGCCTGGGATAAGCGGAGTCGAAGGCAGATTAGGGCTAGTTGTTTATGGCGCGAGCGTGTGTTTAAGTTGCGAGAGGGTAATTGTATTTACTTGCCCAGCACGCATATTCGATAAATAATTCACTCGCCTATCGGCTTAGCCCCATACCCAATTGCGACGGGCGATTTATTTGCATTTCCCTCTTGGCGGAAGCGCTTTAATCGATAGATTCGTACATACCGAGCGATAAATATCTATCGAAACGAAATTGAGCCTTGTTCGTAATTGAAGTTGTAATGGCAAGAAAATGGACTTTGTGATCGAAATCGTAATAGGCGTGGGTTTCTATTTAAATGCGATTGTTTATCGAAAGCAATAATACTGAAAATTTGTGTTTTTATTGAAAATTTAATAAAAATGATTCAGAAACTACTAATAATAGTGGTTAACAAGCCAAATCAATATTTGTTTAAAGCTTTTCAGTGGCTTTTCATATTAAATAAAAATGTTCAATAAATTTAAAGCTCGTTTATTAATTAAAGCGGTTATAATAACCCTAGTATTATTAAGTTAAATTGAAAGCAAACACTCAATTAGCCTGCAGCAAAACCGGCTCCTTCTATTGTTCTCCTTTTCAACGTAATTGTAGGTATATTTTATTATGTATAAATGCTTTCAGCGAACGTTCACAGAAAGAAAATAAAGCATAGTTTTCAATTCATATTATAAATTAAATATTATAAATTTTTATTAAAGCTTTTCTCTCATTAAAAGAAGAAATCAATTATAGATTAAGTTATTGAATTTTAATAAATCCCTAGAAATAAATTTTCCTTTTAATGTTAAAACTATCTTATTATGTTTTTAATATTATTTCTTATTTTTCAACTTGATAGATTTCAATTACCAACGACTTGAGGCTGGGCTTCCTCTCAGTACGAGTACTTGGAACCTCTGGCCCATTTAACGCCCATGTGTGCGCCTCAATATTGAAATCTTTCAATATCTTTCAATAAAATATGTAGATGCCCTCAATCCAACCCTCCCCCTCCCCCCACACGTATACGCCTCGTTATCCTTGACTTGCCTGAGTTGCTTCTGCGAGTTGCTCCTGAGTATCCCCGATATCCCGGCAAATTGACAGCGCGCCAGCTGAGTTTTACAGCCCCCTCGAGTCGGGTCAATGGCAATATTATTAGCCATGGGAGGATTTCCCATCCCTCCCCCTTTTGACGGAGGGGGGGGGCACAGTGGTGCAAATAAATCAGCAAAATGCTGCCGAAAATCTTGGCCAGGATTGATTTATGTCCCCCCCTTCGCTGCCTAACAATGCAACCACTGTGCTTAGGAGGAGGTTGGAATCGGGATAGAGACCGAGACCGGGTATATAGCAAATATATATTCTTTTGGGGGAAGGAGGGGGCTGTGCTGAGCTGTCGTCTGCTTTGTGACACATTGACATTTCGGCTGCGAGGTGGGGCGGGGGCGGGGACGGAGGCGGCATAGGGGGTGAATGGATTTCATTTAAATTTGCTGTCAACGCAATTACATGGTTGCCAAGGTTGTCCCCCGAAATCCGCTTCCTGTTTCAGCTTCACTGTTGCAGCTTCTAAGCTTCTAAGTGTACAATCGAAAGGGCACTGAGAGAAAAAAATCAAAAATTATTATTTTATTTGAAACAATGTATACAGGAAATGTAATTCTAGCATGTACTATATTTTTAAATTTTTTTTTGATATCCTTAAACTTTTTCTAAGGTTTTTTAAAATAGTTTGAGGCTTTACATAATTTGTTTTCTTTTCAGGGTAGCCACAGAAATTGCTGAACAAATTTTATTCTTATCAGGGTTGCCACAGAAATTGATATACAGTTTTAATCTTATCAGGGTTGTCACAGAAATTGCTGTAGAGGTTTTTCCTATCAGGATTTGAACCGAAATCGCTGCACAGCTTTTATTCTTATCAGGGTTGCCACAGAAATTGCTGCACAAATTTTATTCTTATCAGGAATGCCATAAAAATTGCTGTACAGATTTTTTCCTATCAGGGTTCGATCCGAAATCGCTGCACAGCTTTTATTCTTATCAGGATTGCCACAGAAATTGCTGCACAGCTTTTATTCTTATCAGGGCTGCCACAGAAATTGCTGCACAGCTTTTATTCTTATCAGGGTTGCCACAGAAATCGCTAGACAGGTTTTTTCCTATTAGGATTTGTTTCTTATTAGGGTTGCCACAGAAATTACTGTATTTTCCTATCACGATTGTCACAGAAATTGCTTATACGGCTATGATACAGGGCACAAGTTTTCATTAATTAGCTACTTCATTAGAACCTTGAAAGAGACAACTATATGTCTTTTTTGTTCGGATTTTTTTCGTAATGCGACTACGGTCAGACTAATTTAAAAGGTAAACAATAACAATGGCCAGAATTCGCAGTACATAATTATCAATTTCTGAAGTCCTCGTGCAAACACTCCTGCAGAAATTAATATGAAAGCCCTTACACTGATTATTACACCCGCTCGTGTAAATAGATTTAGTTAATTCATAATAATTACACAATTTCACGGCGGAAACCCCATGCCACCAAAAACTTATTTATTATGTTTATTTATCTTGCTTTTGTGCAGTATAGTTGCTGAAAATTATGGCAACCCTTCAGCAAAAACCAATATATTCTGTGAGACCGTTTTGTCTAATGAGACATTAATACGTGGGCTGCTACATATATTTCTGGCCTAATAATGAAAATACGAATATTTATTAAGGAAAATAGTTTTATTGTTTTTCAAAATATTCTCCATCAAGATTTACACACTTTTGCATGCGCTCAAACCAATTTTCGAAGCACTTTTTCCACTCTGATTGACACACCTCAAAAACATGGTTTTTGAATGCTTCAACA